>JAVIAB010000108.1:58927559-59142559 GCA_032433765.1 Megaustenia siamemsis
ATCTATCTATCTATCTATCTATCTATCTATCTATCTATCTATCTATCTATCTATCTATCTATCTATCTATCTATCTATCTATCTATCTATCTATCTATCTATCTATCTATCTATCTATCTATCTATCTATCTATCTATCTATCTGTCTGTCTGTCTGTCTGTCTGTCTGTCTATCTATCTATCTATCTATCTATCTATCTATCTATCTATCTATCTATCTATCTATCTATCTATCTATCTATCTATCTATCTATCTATCTATCTATCTATCTATCTATCTATCTATCTATCTATCTATCTATCTATCTATCTGCAATGACTATTACCAACATTATTATTACTCTTGTTAGTGTTATAATTACTACAACCTTTACTTTCGCCACTATTTCTGTTTTAATATATTAATATGCACGCCTTTATATATAGAAGGCAAAGAATATTGAAGCTTGTCAATTGTAAATATCGATTTTCAATCTAATTTTTAGATCTTATTAGTGGTCTAATATAACCTACAATATAGTCTGCGGTTGAGCGGATTGTGTCTCGCCAGGAAGTAAGTAAAATCACCAAGAGAACAATTGTTAATTCATAAAGTGATTGAGGAAATCATAAAATGGTAACGAAACGGTAAGACAACGCGAAATATATCTCAAGCCCGCGAGCTGACAGGTATCACCCAAAGCTTCTGACGTTGTTTTCAGCATTGCAAACAGGGGCGGTTATAGGTAAAATGACGTCAGCTTTTTGTAGCTTGCATAGCTGAAGACGTCACTTTGTTTGTTTGTTTTAGGGAAAACCCTTTCAACCAGCGGGCTTGAGATACAGTTGGTGTTCAATAAGAAAAGCTGAAGTCAAAGATCGATTTCTTGGACGTTCGTGCTCGAAAACAAATATCTGGCGCTCTCAGCCTTGCTCTGCTGCATCGGTAGCAGTCGAGGTCAACTGTAGGCACGAGCCCGACTATGCGTGACAGGTCGGTACGGAGCCATATTGGCACGTGTGGAGTTCTCCTCTTCTGGTCCTCCTGATCCTTCAGGCTCAAGATTTCAAGTACTCATATCTGGACTATGAAAAAGATCATCACACGATGATGAAGAGCCGAAAATACTCAAGTCGGGACATTTTGTTCGGTGGTGTCACCGGCTTGTAGCTGATCAATTCTTTCTTCCATCTTCCTTATTTCCACTAGAAATGATGATATCATAAGTTGCAGAAATTGCGCCGGCACAATGTAAAATGATGAAACAGAAATGAAGAAGGAAAGAAGAAAAGAAAAGGCAAACGAAATTCATCACTTGTGACGACTTAAAGAACTTTAAGAGCACAAGCCCTTAAAGGACAGTCTTGGGGGAACACCCCAGCCGTGTGAATAAAATCGAGTGACCTAAGATACCCAACCAGCGGTAAGATCTGTACTTTGAAAAGATGAGACTGGAGATTATACTGGTACAGCGCGGGTCATCGAGCCCGGACTTCCGCTAACTACTAGACGACATGGCTACGGGAGGTCGGTGATCTCGATCCCTTTTAATTTGCCACTTTCTTAAGATTGGTTTTTACAACTTTTTACTTTCTTCTAATTATAACTTTGTCAAAGATGACAAACTACCTGCTTTATTTGTGTGCCTGGTATAAGATTGCCAGATGAAAAAATAATTATCCTAAAAGATCCCAAAACCCAAAAAAACTCACAATATTTTATTTCAAGAAAGCAGGGTCTTTTATATGACTGGCAAAGATAGGACACAAGAATGCAACGCTTATTATTTTCAAAACTTTACATAAAAAATAAAAAAATGTTTAAATTCGTAAAAAATAAATTAATTATTCAGTTGTAGCGAAGATACACACGTCACAGTTGTTTTTCAGTGATACTTTAGTTGATTTGCACTTTTGTGTCCTTCCAGAAAGATAAATTATAGACACTCTTCTTTTATTATCCATTCAAAGTGATTGGATGAAGCTGTATGTTTTATTTGAAAATGTTTTGTGTTGATATATTGAATATTGCATTCTCAGAAATTTTCGAATTTTTCAATCTTCGAGCTTTACATTACCAGCATTAACTATTATAATATCTTGTATACATAAATATTGACTTTAGCTACACGTTTCTACCATTTTGTGTTTGGTGTCATTGACAAAAACCCATTCCCATAAAAGATCACTGTTACAAATGAGTGGAATGTACTAGGCCCAGTATACCTGCGTCTATAAGCCCTGCTAAATTTCCAAACTAGAACTAAAATACCACTTTGAGATGAGAACAAACAAGCTGTGACACACCTTGTCTAGTGTCTGGACTTATCTCATTTCTATAGCAAGTATTCAACGGTTTGTTGTTCCCCAGCAAATACTCGCAAAACCCACACAAGCTAGATATCTTCAATGATATTTACAATCATAATTCTTCTAATAGACGCTACAGGACAGACGAATCTTCTTCTCAGTTCACTGTGAATTAAGGAGATGCTTATATTTCAGACTGAACAGTCCGGAACGCATCCGTTTATAATTTAAAACTTTTTGTCACTGAAGTTCCCTTCACAGTTATGATGATGATGATGATGATGATGCGTTCGTCCGATGATTTGAGGTATTCTAACGGATACGAACCGTAGACTTCCTCCTCGTCATCCGCCCTTAAAAGGACGTTAAGTGGACGTAGTTACGTTGTGTTGCAGTTTGCAGTGTAACACTGTGATATCTGCGCCTTTCGGCCCAACACATCCGATTTCAGCCGACGCTTTTTTGTGTACCGGGTTCGTCTTCCCACTTCGAAAGAAACAAGTTGTCCCTTCACAGTTATTACATGTTCCATTATTTCAATTTAATGAATGTGAAACATTATTTGGGAAATATAACATTATTTGGTAAATATAACATTATTTGGTAAATATAACATAACTTGATAGATCTATCTATCTATCTATCTATCTATCTATCTATCTATCTATCTATCTATCTATCTATCTATCTATCTATCTATCTACCTGTCTATCTATCTATCTATCTGTCTGTCTATCTATCTGTCTGTCTGTCTATCTGTCTGTCTGTCTATCTATCTATCTATCTATCTATCTATCTATCTATCTATCTATCTATCTATCTATCTATCTATCTATCTATCTATCTATCTATCTATCTATCTATCTATCTATCTATCTATCTATCTATCTATCTATCTATCTATCTATCTATCTATCTATCTATCTATCTATCTATCTATCTATCTATCTATCTATCTATCTATCTATCTATCTATCTATCTATCTATCTATCTATCTATCTATCTATCTATCTATCTATCTGTCTATCTATCTATCTATCTGTCTGTCTATCTATCTGTCTGTCTGTCTATCTGTCTGTCTGTCTATCTATCTATCTATCTATCTATCTATCTATCTATCTATCTATCTATCTATCTATCTATCTATCTATCTATCTATCTATCTATCTATCTATCTATCTATCTATCTATCTATCTATCTATCTATCTATCTATCTATCTATCTATCTATCTATCTATCTATCTATCTATCTATCTATCTATCTATCTATCTATCTATCTATCTATCTATCTATCTATCTATCTATCTATCTATCTATCTGTCTGTCTGTCTGTCTGTCTGTCTGTCTGTCTGTCTGTCTGTCTGTCTGTCTGTCTGTCTGTCTGTCTGTCTGTCTGTCTGTCTGTCTATCTATCTATCTATCTATCTATCTATCTATCTATCTATCTATCTATCTATCTATCAATCTGCTGTAGCGAACACTATTCAGACCCAGCCTTAATGGTTAACTAAGTCACAATTATAGTTAAACAACCCATCTCTCCATATAATTTTGTGAGAAATAATACGGCGGTCTGACTTGATATCGACCACCTGACCCATAATGTACCGTCATCATAGAAAAATATGATTACTAACATCATATTGCTAGTAAGGCGCAGAGGGAACCTCTACTTTTTTGTTTATCCATCCTTGTTTTCTGATTTCACTGACATGCTCCTTTGGTAATCTTTATTCTACGTACTGGGGAAATACATTTACAACTCAGAATTTATTTGCCTGAACTTAACAATAGCTAACTATTGAAAATAATTATTGCTGGAAATGTTTGTGATACATTTTTCTAAGAATCAATATCTAGCAAGACAATATATATCAGCACCATGACGTTCACATTTGTATTCTGATTTTGCTGTTAATGTGTGTCTTTTACACTTTTTATTTATTTGTTGTTGTTGTTTTTTTAACCTTTTTTTGGGTAAGGCGTTTATTTGTTAAAAAACAGACCGTGTATTCTAGGTTATATTGAAGAGCATATATCTCTTTGAGATTTTTCTTTTTTTTATCCGGCCGATTGGACTGCTGCCTTCGCTGAGATACTTTTTGTGGACAAACTGAGCTGCTTCAGTGGAAGTTTATGTTTTGTGGGGTACTTCTGGTGGGTATCTCACGTGAGATTTAGAATGATTACATTTGGTAGAATTTCTCCTTTCATGTACGATTCCTTGACATTTATTTGCTGTAGGTTCTCCTGTGATTTTACTTGATTGTCGCTTGTGATTTTACATCATTGTCTCTTGTGATTTTACTTGATTGTCTCTTGTGATTTTACTTGATTGTCGCTTGTGATTTTACATCACTGTCTCTAGTGATTTTACATCATTGTCTCTTGTGATTTTACATCATTGTCTCTTGTGATTTTACATCATTGTCTCTTGTGATTTTACATCATTGTCTCTTGTGATTTTACATCCTTGTCTCTTGTGATTTTACACCATTGTCTCTTGTGATTTTACATCTTTGTCTCTTGTGATTTTACATCATTGTCTCTTGTGATTTTACATCATTGTCTCTTGTGATTTTACATCATTGTCTCTTGTGATTTTACATCATTGTCTCTTGTGATTTTACATCATTGTCTCCTGTGATTTTACATCATTGTCTCTTGTGATTTTACATCATTGTCTCCTGTGATTTTACATCATTGTCTCTTGTGATTTTACATCATTGTCTCCTGTGATTTTACATCATTGTCTCTTGTGATTTTACATCATTGTCTCTTGTGATTTTACATCATTGTCTCCTGTGATTTTACTTGATCGTCTCTTGTGATTTTACTTGTGTTTTTTTCCGTTTGCCAGCTTTTATCTCTGACGAAGTCCCAAGAGACTAGGAACAGAATTTTGCGTGTTAATCCACGCGTTATTTTTCCGTCGATGAGTAATTGATGTTTCAAGCCGGGTCTCGCTGCTAAGACCAGAGGTGGTTGCTGCAGAGAGAAATCATAAATAAAAATCCTAACCGGTGTAGCCGGGATTTGAACCCACAACCTCTCTGTCTAGAGGCAGGCGTCTTGCCTCGAGACCAACCAGTCCGCCTGTGATTTTACTTGAGTGTATCTTGTGATTTTACTTGAGTGTATCTTGTGATTTTGCTTGATTGTCTCTTGTGATTTAACCTGAGTGTATCTTGTGATTTTACTTGAGTGTATCTTGTGATTTTGCTTGAGTGTATCTTGTGATTTTACTTGAGGGTATCTTGTGATTTTACTTGAGTGTATCTTGTGATTTTGCGTGAGTGTATCTTGTGATTTTACTTGAGTGTATCTTGTGATTTTACTTGAGTGTATCTTGTGATTTTGCTTGAGTGTATCTTGTGATTTTACTTGAGTGTATCTTGTGATTTTACTTGAGTGTATCTTGTGATTTTACTTGAGTGTATCTTGTGATTTTGCTTGATTGTCTCTTGTGATTTAACTTGAGTGTATCTTGTGATTTTACTTGAGTGTATCTTGTGATTTTGCTTGATTGTCTCTTGTGATTTTACTTGAGTGTATCTTGTGATTTTACTTGAGTGTATCTTGTGATTTTACTTGAGTGTATCTTGTGATTTTACTTGAGTGTATCTTGTGATTTTACTTGAGTGTATCTTGTGATTTTACTTGAGTGTTTCTTGTGATTTTACTTGAGTGTATCTTGTGATTTTACTTGAGTGTATCTTGTGATTTTACTTGAGTGTATCTTGTGATTTTACTTGAGTGTATCTTGTGATTTTACTTGAGTGTATCTTGTGATTTTACTTGAGTGTATCTTGTGATTTTACTTGAGTGTATCTTGTGATTTTACTTGAGTGTATCTTGTGATTTTACTTGAGTGTATCTTGTGATTTTACTTGAGTGTATCTTGTGATTTAACTTGAGTGTTTCTTGTGATTTTGCTTGAGTGTATCTTGTGATTTTACTTGAGTGTATCTTGTGATTTTGCTTGAGTGTATCTTGTGATTTTACTTGAGTGTATCTTGTGATTTTACTTGAGTGTATCTTGTGATTTTACTTGAGTGTATCTTGTGATTTTACTTGAGTGTATCTTGTGATTTTACTTGAGTGTATCTTGTGATTTTGCTTGAGTGTATCTTGTGATTTTACTTGAGTGTATCTTGTGATTTTACTTGAGTGTATCTTGTGATTTAACTTGAGTGTTTCTTGTGATTTTACTTGAGTGTATCTTGTGATTTTACTTGAGTGTATCTTGTGATTTTACTTGAGTGTATCTTGTGATTTAACTTGAGTGTTTCTTGTGATTTTGCTTGAGTGTATCTTGTGATTTTACTTGAGTGTATCTTGTGATTTTGCTTGAGTGTATCTTGTGATTTTACTTGAGTGTATCTTGTGATTTTGCATCATCGTCTCTTGTGATTTTACTCGACTATCTCTTGTGCTGATTCGTTACACGATTGTAACAATAAAGTAATAACTTTAATTTAGACATGAATTTTGTTTGTTGCTGGATAGCTGCTTGACCGAAACGTCATTCAACTTTTGTTTTGTTTCTGATCTATGTAAAGCTGTTACCACACCACTTTTTCCTTTAAAAAAAAATTAATTAATTTTGACATCACTCGTCGATTTATTACAAACCTGGCTTAAGTGGCCAACAAATATGTGCAGCCAGACAGACCTTTGCTTTGTGGTAAATTGACATCATTTCATGCAAGATGGATGAAAGCTGTTTTTAGAAAGAAATAGAAAAGATCGTTTTAATATTAGGTACAACAATACAACAAAGTTTGTGAGCTGAGTGGTTTTGTTTAAACGTTGATCATGTTGTTTGGATTTATGATGTTGTGTAGGATGAAGGAGTTGTTGAGTACATGTCTCAATAATAATATCATCCTTTATATTTCATGAAGTTCTTGAGTCTCAATAATATCCTTTATATTTCGTGAAATTGATGGGTAAATATCTCAATAATATCATTCTTTATATGTCTTGAAGGTGCTTTTTCGCAAACAACGAGCAGCATGACAGTGGAGGTTTTAGCAGTCACTAAGGCAATGACATGGCTCGAAACACAGTCTTTCGCAGGAGTATGTTTTCTCAGTGACTCCATGAGTATGCTTAAGAAGGTTGAGGCTGGGTGGAGGCGAAGAGAGTGGTTGAAGTCCCTGCAGCTGTCAACTTTAAAAGAAATCGTCTTTATCTACGTACCTGGCCACTCTGGAGTGCAAGGGAACGAACGAGCTGACAAGCTTGCTGAAAAGGCTAAAATTTCAGATGGCAACGCCATGGACAACGCGGACATTTTACACGCAATCCGCGAGGCGGGAAGAGTAGCAGACTTTCGAGACGACAAGGATTCAAACGCAATGGCGAGACTAACGCATAGTCGCGTAAGGCTTGGCACAGCTAAGAGCGAACATTTTTCAGGACGCCAGAGGTGTATGGTTAACCAACTGCGAACCGGCACGATCAGCCGTCACACACTTGTGAATTTACTCGAAAGGAAATCGGAGCACTTATGGGTATGCCCCTTGTGCAAGGAGGATGATCTTTCGACTAATGACTTGAAGGTGTTGTGTAAATGTCTCAATAATATCATCCTTTATATTTCGTGAAATTGTTGAGTAAATATCTAAATAATATCATCCTTTATATTTCTTGAAGTTGTTGCGTAAATGTCTCAATAATATCATCCTTTAAATTTCTTGAAGTTGTTGAGTAAATGTCTCAATAATATCATCCTTTATATTTCGTGAAGTTGTTGAGCGAAGTTTAATCTTCCATTGTTGGCTGACATTTGAACAAAGTTAACATTTGCCAAGTTGGACATTCAAGTATTACAAAACTCACTGTCTAGGTTGGTTTGGTAAACATATTAACGTTTGGTTTTTTCTAGAAAAGCAATTCTACGCTGTTTTCTTGTGCACTGTAATTGTAGCCTTTTTTCTAAATTAATATTGAAACATTACTGTGGAAATGATGATGATGTCATTTCCCATCTTCTAATTAAAGAGAATATGTGGATGGATCTTAACATTGCTCGTCCTTTGAATTGTTATTGACATTTTCAATTACTTGATGTTTCTTTTCTTGTTTCCATCAACAGCACTATCAACTTTTGCCCGTTTATTTAAATCATTTAGTTCAGGATCAATATTGATTAATGATAACAAAGATGATAGTTACCAAATGGTATAGTGTCCCACTAATATATTCTTCATGCTGCACACGAATTTTTAATTTGTTTATTTTTTTGACAAGTTCTAACAAGAAAGGAACATATTTATACAAAAGTTTTAATTTGATGACGTCATGTAGAAATATTTCCAAATTCGTGTAGATATTCCTGTTCTTGCCAAGTAAACAAGGAGGAGAGATAAACTTCCAGAGGAGATTCCCTCCTTAACAGTCATTTGGAGTCATTTAACTGCGAGAATATTAACAATATTTACTGTCTTATCAGGCACTAAATATGTAGTATTTATTTGTGTCTATGTTGCATGGACACTTTCAACAATTCTTGTAGAATAATATAAAGAAGCAGTGCTTTTTCCTACCTGTACGCAACGGTACACAGTACCACCACATTTTTGTTATATTAAAATTACATCACTTTCAGGATGCAAGAGAAGATAACATCAAGGCAGCAAGAAAGATCGCTGTATTTATGATAGCCTCTTAAGAAAATTGTATGTCATTCGAATTTTTTCTTGAGTTTGGTATTATATAAAAGTAAAAAGTAAAGAACTCCCGTCACGCCAAGTGGCGTATAGGGAATATGGTGTTAGTGACTATACATTTTACAGACCTTCGGCACATGATTTTCGGGGTAATGTGGTCGGTATTACGCCCGCGCCGCTTTACTTTCCCAGAAAAATCCGGTACCCATTTAAGACTGGGTGAACCCGGGAGCCGTCGGTTGGGATCGAACCCTACCCCTTGTCCTTTGTAGTCCAGTTCACTAACCACTGAGCTATCCCGGCTCCTTTTGGTATTATATACTCTACAAGAACTTAGCAAACTAAGTCTCGATTCTAGAAAGAAATGTTGACTTGTACAAAGCAGACAGGGAGATAAAGAATACAGTTCAACCTTTTCAATAAAGAATTGAATATCTTGCTCCATACTACAGCTTGTCTCTTCAATGTCACAAGTACTTAAAGTTCTAAGGGACTGAACTCCATATAAACGACAAGCAAGGCTCTGAAGCATGTTCTACTTTTTATAAAAGTCTGAAAGAAATTGATGGAGAGCGACTGCTTGAAGGAGAACGTGCTAATTTTTCTGAATGTGCCAAGATTTTAGATTCTAAGTTCTGGCCTGAAAATCCTGGTGGGCACCTGGCATTTGGTGAAGCTGAGATTAGAAAGCCATAATGCAAATTCCGCTTCAATAAAAGAGAAGCAGTTCGTGGTTTTCGCGAAAATCTTCTCAAGAAAATAAATTCCCAGACATATAACGTCCTTAAAGCACACATTGGACACAATTGCAGTATTGAGTTATTGAGTTATTTGCGGGTCATCATCATTGCACCCCGAACATGTCCATAGGTGCTCAGAGCCCCTCCTTAGCAATTCCCTCAGTGTCCAGCGACTGACGACTCCAGTTCTATGTTGGTTGATAAGTCTTCTTACACGGCCACCAAGTTTCTCATTTCTGGCCGTGCCCATCTTAATTGCAGTATCTTCTACTGAATGTGAAAGGGGTTTCTCTCAGATGAACCTTATAGTAACTTCATCTCTTCTTGTGCGGACAACTACTGCACCGAAATTCATCAGGATAGTGGGTCCACCTCTCACCAAATTCATTCCTAACAAATGTGTGGATTCATGGCTACGCCGATGTAGTCATTCTGTAGTTGATATTACATGTTGGCACAGGTGAACACATCTGTCCACATTTTTCTGTCTCTACATACATTTCATTTTCCTCTCGAACGGATAAAGTACACAGGTCGGAAGTCGTGATTCTACACGATTTGCTGCTATTTCTTGTAGTTTTTGGTTGTTTCTTAATCCCACGGCCGAGCCCTCCCTAGTAATTGTTCTGCGCTTCGATTTTCATGGTCTACCGTGTGTTCTTTTACTAGATGGTTTCCACATGACTGCCTGACGGGGAAGTTTTTCTTCGTTCCTTCTCAGCACATGACCGATGTATTTCCATTGACTTCTTCTTATAAAGTTCAGCATTTATTCTTGTTTTTAATTCTTCTCTGATCTGTTCATTTGAAATGTGTTCTTTCCAGGTTATGTTTGAGATCTTATGAAGACATTTGTTTTCAAACGGATTTAATATAGTTTCTAAAGTCTTGGTGGATTTCCAACTTTCATATCCATATGTTAGCACTCGTATCACACAGGAGGAGTTGAACGGTTTAAGTTTTTTTTTTTTCTCTTATAACTTTGGATCTCCAGGTGTTTGTCAGCTTCTTGAAAGCATTTGATGCTAGTGCGATGGGTGTCATGATTTATGATGTTGTGTCTCCATCACTGGACATTTTTCTGCCTACGTTATTAAATTTGTAACTTTTTGCAAAACTTCATTGTTAATTGTTATATCAGAGGCTTTGTTGGTAATATCCAGGACTTTCGTTTTGGTTTTGTTGATCTGGAGAACTATTTGACCAGAAATGTTGGGGAGTCGTTCTTGTTTTTTCTTGAGCATAAGCGTGTGTAGAGAGAGCTCAAAACTGCCAAGTCGTCTGCAAAGTCGAGAACTTCTGTGAACTTATTATCAATCCACTTAATGCAATGTTAATTGTTGTGTCTTCTTCCCTTGAAGTACCGCAATGTTAAATCTTTTGACATCCCTTGTAGTACCACGATGTTAAATCTTTTGACATTTGGCATCATCTTGTAGTACCGATGTTAAATCTTTTGACATCCCATGTAGTACCGCAATGTTAAATCTTTTGACATCCCACGCAGTCCTGGAATGTTGAATCTTTTGACATCCCTTGTAGTACCGCAATGTTAAATCTTTTGACATCCCTTGTAGTACCGTAATGTTAAATCTTTTGACATCCCTTGTAGTACCGTAATGTTAAATCTTTTGACATCCCTTGTAGTATCGCAATGTTAAATCTTTTGACATCACACGCAGTCCTGGAATGTTGAATCTTTTGACATCATTTGTAGTACCACGATGTTAAATCTTTTGACATCCCTTGTAGTACCACGATGTTAAATCTTTTGACATCTCTTGTAGTACCACGATGTTAAATCTTTTGACATCCCTTGTAGTACCACAATGTTAAATCTTTTGACATCTCTTGTAGTACCACGATGTTAAATCTTTTGACATATCATGTAGTACCGCAATGCTAAATCTTTTGACATCCCTTGTACTACCGCAATGTTAAATATTTTGACATCTTGTAGTACCGCAATGCTAAATCTCTTGTAGTACCGCATCTTGTAGTACCGCAATTAAATCTTTTGACATCTCTTGTAGTACCGCGATGTTAAATCTTTTGACATCCCTTGTAGTACCACAATGTTAAATCTTTTGACATCCCTTGTAGTACCACAATGTTAAATCTTTTGACATCTCTTGTAGTACCACGATGTTAAATCTTTTGACACCTCTTGTAGTACCACGATGTTAAATCTTTTGACATCTCTTGTAGTACCGCAATGCTAAATCTGTTGACATCCCTTGTAGTACCGCAATGTTAAATATTTTGACATCCCTTGTAGTACCGCAATGCTAAATCTTTTGACATCCCTTGTAGTACCACGATGTTAAATCTTTTGACATCCCTTGTAGTACCACAATGTTAAATCTTTTGACACCTCATGTAGTACCACGATGTTAAATCTTTTGACATCTCTTGTAGTACCACAATGCTAAATCTGTTGACATCCCTTGTAGTACCGCAATGTTAAATATTTTGACATCCCTTGTTGTACCGCAATGCTAAATCTTTTGACATCCCTTGTAGTACCGCAATGTTAAATCTTTTGACATTCCTTGTAGTACCGCAATGCTAAATCTTTTGACATCTCTTGTAGTACCACGATGTTAAATCTTTTGACATTCCTTGTAGTACCGCAATGCTAAATCTTTTGACATCCCATTGTAGTACCGCAATGCTAAATCTTTTGACATCCCTTGTACTACCGCAATGTTAAATCTTTTGACATCTCTTGTAGTACCACGATGTTAAATCTTTTGACATCTCTTGTAGTACCACGATTTTAAATCTTTTGACATCCCTTGTAGTACCGCAATGTTAAATCTTTTGACATCTCTTGTAGTACCACGATGTTAAATCTTTTGACATCTCTTGTAGTAACACGATGTTAAATCTTTTGACATCTCATGCAGTCCTGCAATGTTGAATCTTTTGACATCCCTTGTAGTATCGCAATGCTAAATCTTTTGACATCCCTTGTAGTACCGCAATGTTAAATCTTTTGACATATCTTGTAGTACCACGATGTTAAATCTTTTGACATCCCTTGTAGTACCGCAATGTTAAATCTTTTGACATCTCTTGTAGTACCGCAATGTTAAATCTTTTGACATCTCTTGTAGTACTGCGATGTTAAATCTTTTGACATCCCTTGTAGTACCACGATGTTAAATCTTTTGACATATCTTGTAGTACCACAATGTTAAATCTTTTGACATCTCTTGTAGTACCACGATGTTAAATCTTTTGACACCTCTTGTAGTACCACGATGTTAAATCTTTTGACATCTCTTGTAGTAACGCAATGCTAAATCTGTTGACATCTCTTGTAGTACCGCAATGTTAAATATTTTGACATCCCTTGTAGTACCGCAATGCTAAATCTTTTGACATCCCTTGTAGTACCGCAATGTTAAATCTTTTGACATCCCTTGTAGTACCGCAATGCTAAATCTTTTGACATCTCTTGTAGTACCACGATGTTAAATCTTATGACATCCCTTGTAGTACCGCAATGCTAAATCTTTTGACATCCCTTGTAGTACCGCAATGCTAAATCTTTTGACATCCCTTGTACTACCGCAATGTTAAATCTTTTGACATCTCTTGTAGTACCACGATGTTAAATCTTTTGACATCTCTTGTAGTACCACGATTTTAAATCTTTTGACATCCCTTGTAGTACCGCAATGTTAAATCTTTTGACATCTCTTGTAGTACCACGATGTTATATCTTTTGACATCTCTTGTAGTAACACGATGTTAAATCTTTTGACATCTCATGCAGTCCTGCAATGTTGAATCTTTTGACATCCCTTGTAGTATCGCAATGCTAAATCTTTTGACATCCCTTGTAGTACCGCAATGTTAAATCTTTTGACATCCCTTGTAGTACCACGATGTTAAATCTTTTGACATCCCTTGTAGTACCGCAATGTTAAATCTGTTGACATCCCTTGTAGTACCACGATATTAAATCTTTTATGATCCCTTGTAGAACCAGAACGTTAAATTGTTAACATCCCTTGTAGTACTGCAAAGTTAAAACTTTTTCCCATTCCCACTACTACTGTAGTGTTAAATTCCGCACATAACTCTTTGTACTCTAGTGTTAAGATACTTAAATTTGCTAAAACAGTGTGGTGTTAATGGTCTTAACATTTATATTAGCGGTATGTAGTCAAGCACTTTCAATTCTTGGGAGCCGCGATAGCTCAGTGGTTAGTGAACTGGACTACAAACGACAAGAGGTAGGGTTCGATCCCAACCGACGGCTGCTGGTTCACCCAGCCTTAAATTGGTACCGGATTTTTTTTCTGGGAAAGTAAAGCGGCACGGGCGTAATACCGACCACATTACCCCAAAAATCATGTGCCGAAGGTCTGTCAAATTTATGGCCACTAACACCACATTCCCTATACGCCACTTGGCGTGACGAGGATACTTTACTTTTTTTTTTAATTTCAATTCTTATTAGTACTTCTGCCTTATACCATATATCAGTTATATCACTAGTGATGTAATTGTAATAAATATTACATATTAGTAGCATTGTAATATTAAAGCACGCCATAAAAAAAAAATCATCATTATCATTGTGTGCCGGCTCCGCATCGAAGGTTGGATACCATGAACGCCATTCCGTTCTGTCTTTTGCTTTGTTGATGCAGGTTGTCATAGGCTGCCTTGTTCAGCCTTTGATATAACTCGTTCACTTTAGTCTTGGTCTGCCTAAACCTCTTTTACCTTGTATTTTCCATTCCAAGATTACTTTTACAAGGCTGCTGTGTCTTTTAACATGCTCCAAAAAAATCTCATTTGATTTGTTTTAATTGTGTTTAGTAGTTCTCTTTTAATTTTCAATTGTTTTAAGACTTCAACATTTGTTTTATTTTCTGTCCATCCAATTTTTCATATTCTTCTATAAATCCACATTTCAAATGCTTCAATTTTCTGTTCAATTTGTTATTAGTACTTGCAATATTAAAATATGTAACATTCATACTAATAGTTCTTCTCCTTTCCTCATTTGCCTTTCATCGTCGAGGGGAAATATAATTTGAGGTCCTTTGCACTTCTGTTTGCCTCTCCTGCTGTTATGTTTCCTAGTGTTTCTAATTTTTTATCAATTCATCTTTTCCGTAATCAACCCTTAGGTCTGGTATTCTCGCGACGTTTATTGTCGTGTTGTGTTTTGATCTTTGTGCCCTATAACGGGGTCAAAGAATTTCATCTGTTATTTCTTTACGTACTCAATGGCGGGGGTTATTCCTAGCTTTTTTAAGTTCTTAATTTCTAATCTTATCTTTCAGGTTTATCTTATCTCCACATTCCTGTCACAAGTACTTCACATTTCATATCGATAATTATGCTAATATTATTGTCCATGCATCTACGGTCCAGATCTGGCATTGGTAGCAGAACGGTAGAATGAAGATTGTATTATTTACATTCATACTAATATAGCTAACATGGACGAGTAACATCAAAAGATGGACAAGTCAGCATATGGCAATCTGCACCATCAAAGCAAGAGACAGAGTGGAATGGCGCTCCATGGTAGTCAACCATCGATGCGGAGAGGGCACTCAATGATGATGAACTAATATAGCAGTGTTAAAACTAGTCCTCTCATATTAGTTCTACATTGTTAAAAACAAAAACAAAGAAAATGTGTTATTTATCCCCCAATACTGCTATCTTAAAACTCTAGACATCCCTACCAGCACATCAGAACACTTTTGATTCCTACAACACGATAGACATTGAAACAATGAACTTTCACCTCTTGAACTTTGGTCTCGTCAGGCTCAGCTGCGGTTCCGATTGCCTTAATTTTGTCCAGCTGTCGCCGAACGTCTTTAGACATAGCAGACGTGTTGAACTCTAGCGCCTTTGCTAACATGGCCTTCTCAAACCTGGTATAGACTGCTTGCTGATTTACCTTGAGATACACAATGTTCCAGTCACGATATCAGGATCGTTAGAAGCAATCAAATTATAAATATTTGTCGGCAATAATGATACTTGGTACACTTTTTACATATATCAGATACTAGAAATTACATGTCTGTCTATATGTTTAAGCATATGCTTACTGAGTGATGGATGCAACGGAAGAGTTGGTCTTGTCTTTCTTTCTTGACGCCAGAACATTTAAGTAATGTTCCACAGTTTTGAAATGATGAGAACATGTTCTGTATTTAAGTGAATAGTTGACATTTGTTTGATTTAGGTGTTTGATTAAATTTCATGTTTCAAGTTCTTTGTTGTAATATTGTGTTTAGATATCTCCTGTGTAATAAATCAATTTTCATTAAAAATCTTTGTGTATTTATTCATTCCAGCATAGATATTTCGCAATGTCAGTCTAGATGTCCATTTATTCAGCCCCTCATATTTCAAATTACTTTTAATGATCCGTCTAATGGTTTCTTAACAATCTACTTTGTTTGATCATCATTTCAATATTTCTTTTATAAATTATTTATACGTACCTTTTGAATAAGCCAAAAGGTTGAATAAGCTTCTCCACGAATTAAGTTGGAATGAAAAATGGTAGGAAAGTGACAGATAAAACAAGGCTAAATAAGCAAAGTTAGTCCACAACCTGTAGCGGTAAAGACAGATGCAAGATCAGCACTCCAGGAACTACAATCCAGACAAATTACCACATCTGCAGACCTTGTTGACTGACTCTAAAAGCATTAAAAGATGTCCTAGAAGTGGATACAATCTCGCTGTGGAATACCAGGAAACGAGAAAGAAGACCAGTCGGCAAAGTAAGATGTAGCGAACAAAACAAATAGACGCACACCTACGTATAACCAAAAGAAACAGATAATAAAATCAATCAGAATATCCTAAACAACAAATGAATACGCCTACCATAAAAAAGAATAGATGGGAACACGTCATCATTATACTCCTCGGAACAGAACACAATCGACCACACAGTCACAAGTATACAAAGGTCAAGATTTGCACATGTACATGTGGACAGGCAATATGACTGCTGATTACGTAGTTCAAGACTGTATTTAATATAGTATTCATGGCCCCATAGATAAAACACAAAAGACAAAACTATATTGGCCTCTGCAAGAATTACAAAAAGCAGTAACATTTATACCAGAAACGCAAGTGCGGATACCAACAATACTTCAGGCAAACGAAAGACAAAAACAAAAAAAACTATCTTTATGACACATATTACCACTGCTGGTGTATGTCGGAGTTGTTCACGATAGAACCAGAGGGATAAAGGCCGCTTGATCAAAGCAGTCGCCACGACGTGTGAGACTCAGGAATTTTATTTCACCTCAGATACATCCGAAAGACAGATACATCCTGAAAGACAGATACATCCCGAAAGACAGATACATCCCGGAAAGACAGATACATACATCAAAATAAATGTTCACACGGTGTCTTCAACGATCGACAAACACAAGCACTTGACACATTTTAATCACCTGTAGAGAAATTAGCAAAGTGCTTGTAAAAATAATGGTTGCGTAGGACGTCTCATTGCATGAATACTAAACAGGAGACAACATATAGTAAACGTTTATTTTATGAAGCTTAGTGCTGCAAATATATGTATAATGGTAAAAAAAAAGAGGTGACAAAATGTAAGGAACATTAAAATAGGGGGAAGGGGAGTAGCGATAATTAAATGTGGAGATATACGCATCTCGTGTTATTAGACAACATAATTAATCTTTATCTTCCTCGGGCTTAAAAAATCAAAATGAGACGGTTTTCAAGAGCGAAACAATCACGATGATGCATGGAACATGAAATAATCACATCAATTTCTTAGGCACCTTCACAAACTCAGTAATTCAATTTCTTTCTACTTTCGCTTTTTCCTTAGAAGCTGAAGTTAATCGTTATTTTTTTAAAGGCTAAAACAAAAATATCACTTTATGACATTTTCCCATTTTTGGGACACCGGAAATATTAAAAATTTTTATGTTATTTTCATTTGTTTGAGAATATTGTACATTTATTTTATTACTAGCAGCTGCGTGTAACATAATCACCATAGAACAACATCCCTTGAGAGTCTTAACATTAAAACAAACGCATAGAGGGGACAAAGTCTACTAGAAGACAACGGATTAATGACTTAATTGTCATCATCATCATTATTGAGTGCCTGCTCTGCATCGACGTTATCTACCATGGAGAGCCATTCCGCTCTGTCTCTTGCTTTGATAGTGCAGGTTGTCATAAGCTGATTTGTCCATCATTTGATGTTACTCGAATGACATAATAGAGCATAGAATAGAGCACATAATAGAGCATAGAATAGAGCACATAATAGAGCACATAATATGGCACACTTTTACTTTGTGGAGAGAACCTCTTGTGTGTGCTCTAGAACTGGACAGTTAAGAGCTGAAGTCTTTTAAATTAAATGATTAATGCAGATTAAATGAAGAGTTACATTAACCTTCATTAGAAACACTAAAATAAGATGTTGTAGTGAATACTAATTGATTCGGGGCCCTCGGTAGCCTAGTTGGGTAAACCACTCGACTGGGCTACCAACGTTCAGACTACCCGTGCTCGATTCCCGCTGGAAGTTGTGTGAATTGCACTCGTGGTTTGAAAAAAAACATACCCCTGCGGTCGACCCAGCCGCTGGAAGAAATGGGTACCAGGATAGTACTCTGGGAAGGTGAGGAATTCCGCCTCGCATCGTGAGTTTCGATGCTTGATTAAACACTATCCAGAAGTCTCCACTTCTGTATAGGCGGCCGAGTACATATTGGTGAAAACTCGCGTGCTAAGACCCCGACTCAAGTCTCGTACTTGACCTTTACTCTAGCTTACTAATAGATTCACCATGGCTGAGAGAATAAACTGATAGTGTATAATCAGTGAGCTAAAAATACCTCCAAAGTATATACTTCTGAATCTGCAGACTGAACCTTGTTTCTTTGGTAATACTTCGAGAGCAATCAGATTGGTTTAACAAATAAAGAAACTAATTTATCAAACATACCACTCAGAAAATAATAATTCAATTTGACCCAGTGAATACAATTAATCAACTTAATGAATCAATCGCCGTAAACCTATGAATTGATTAAATAAAAAAATATAATCTAATCAACCTTATTAAATTAATCAAAAATTCGCTTCCTAGCATAAACCATTAATTAACGAACAACCAGGAGATCAATCGACCAGCACACCAGGCAACCATATAAAAGTTTAACCCACCAGTCAACAAACCAACAATATGTTTAATGAAATAAGTAAATAAGGAATTATCGTAAAAATAAGCAAACAAAATCTAGTCAATGGAAGAATCAAAATAGTTAGCTAAACCAAATAGTCAATTAATATAATTAAAGTGTTCCTTGTTGCAGTTTCTTCATATTTCAAGTCCATGGGGGGCTGGTTGGTCTCGAGGCAGGACGCCGGCCTCGGGACAGAGAGGTTGTGGGTTCAAATCTCGGTTACACCGGTTGGGATTTTTATCTATGATTTCTCTCTGCGCCAACCACCCAAGGTCTCAGCAGCGTGGCCCGGCTTGAAACGTCAGTTACTCATCGACGGAAAAAAACATGAGTACCTCCGAAGTCGGAGTTATCTACCTGTGCGGCGAGAGACCCCTGTGCACATGGCTACCAGGGAAAAATGGATTAACACGCAAAATTCAGTTCCTAGTCTCTAGAGACTCCGTCAGAGTTGAAAGCTGGCGAACGCAACAACAACAATTAAATCAATCAATGAAGGAAAACACAAATAACCAACTAAACAAGTGCACTGTTCAGCTTATCAATCAACAAACCAGCAAATCAACCAATCAGTCAACAAACCAGCTAATACATCAAACAATTAATAAAAAAGCTAGCCAACCAAAACAATAAAAAGTAAAAAAAAAGTAAAGTACCCCCCGTCACGCCAAGTGGCGTATAGGGAAATATGGTGTTAGTGACCCTATATTTTACAGACCTTCAGCACATGATTTTTGGGGTAATGTGGTCGGTATTACGCCCGTGCTGCTTTTACTTTCCCAGAAAAAATCCGGTACCCATTTAAGGCTGGGTGAACCCGGAGCCGTCGGTTGGGATCGAACCCTACCCCTTGTCCGTAGTAGTCCAGTTCACTAACCACTGAGCTATCGCGGCTCCTACTAATTTTTAGGGAATTAGTAAAACCCAGGTGTCCTCGCCAGGATTACGAACCCCGGCTGTTGCCGTGGTAAGCCAACCGCCTATCGATTGCGCTAACCGGACACCCTTAACCAAAACAATAAACAAATTAAATAGTCAGCTCATGGACTATTGAGTCAACCTGACAACTAATCAACTAACGAACCAAGTAGCCTATAACTATTAAAACAACTGGTGAAACTGTTAAAGAAAAACGAATGGTGGTAAGTCAACCTTACAAAGGGTGCTGTAGCCCGATTTCAAAGGTCCATCTATGTTAGAAGAAATTAAAAAAAATATATAGAAAAAAAATTGGAGGGGGGGGCATGTTAAAAGACACATCATCATGTGCCATACCGACTGCCATAGGCGATCATGTCCTTCCACAATCTTCTATCTACAGTGCATCGTATCAGTTCTGTTGTTGACTGTTTTCCATGCCATGACACCAAGCTATCCAGTATTTTCTCTCTTTGTCGTACGCGATCTCTCCTTCTTTTTATTTTGCCAGTTGTAACCAGCTATTCCAACTTTCCTCTTCTCATGATGTGACCACAAAATGTTGATTGTTTCTTGGTGATGTTTTTATGAGTTCCCTTTTTGTGTTGGTCTCTCTGAGAACTTCCTCATTGGTCGTTTTAGCTGTCCAGGGAACTTTCAACATTCTTCTGAGAAATCCAATCTCTGTGGCCTCTAATCGTCTTTTCATTTCTTTGTCTACTGTCCATGATTCGCTTCCATAGGTCAGAATTGGTTCTATATAGCACTGATGAACTCTCTTTCTCATTTCTATTGACATAAATTTGTTGCATAAGATATTTTTCATTTTTTTACAATGATATTTTGGCCTGAGATATTCTGCTTTTTTATTTCCGTGGTGCATCTACCATCTGATGTTATTATTGTGCCCAAGTATTTCAGACGTTGCACTTGTTTCAAATTTGTCCTGTTTATTTTTATGCTACACGATGGTGATGCTTGTTTCTTCGATATGACCATTAGTTCTGTTTTCTTATTATTCAGACTGAGACCTTTCTTGTTGCTTTCTTTTACTATTATATTTGTCATTTCTTGTAGTTCATTCTCTGCCTTTGCTATTAAGACTGTGTCATCTGCTTATCGCAAATTATTTATGTTGTGACGGTTGACTTCAATTCCGTTTTTGTCTACTATTGATCTCATAATATATTCACTGTAAAGTGAAAACAAATCCGGTGACAGAACACAGCCTTGTCTGATTCCTTGTTTTATAAGTTGAAATTGTCCTTTTTTGGTTGTTAATTCGTATTGCTGCTGTTTTGTTGCCAGTACATGTTTTTCATGATTCGCAGATCTTTGCCAGCAATGTTGAATTTCTCCAGCATATTGATTATTTCCACATGCTTTACTTTTTAAAATGCTTTTGTGTAGTCTATAAAGCACAAATATATATCTTTCTTTACCTCTATAGATCTTTCTATAAATGTTCTTAAGATGTATATTGCATTATTGGTTCCCTTTCCTTCCACGAATCCACATTGTTCCTCACTTATTTCTGGTTTTATTTTGTTTTTTACACGTCTCATGATGATTCTTAGTAATATTTTCGTCATATGGCTCATGAGACTAATAGTGGAATGGTCTTCACAATCAGTGGCGCCTGACTTCTTCGGTATGGCTACAAAGATAGATTTTAGTAGATCTTCGGGTATGTGTCCAGCAATATGGGTCATAATTCTACTTCTTCTTTTTCCTCTGTTCTTCCTCATCTGCCTTTCAGCGTCGAGGGGAGATATAATTTGCGGTATCTTGCCCTTCTGTTCGCTTCTACTGCTCTGATGTTTCCTAGTGCTTCTAACATTCCATTAATCCATCTTTAGCGTGGTCGACCCTTGGATCTGGTGCTCTCGCAACGTTTATCGAGAGCTCATTGTGTTGTGTTTTGATCACTCTGGCTTGTAACTTGGCCGGACAATTTAATCTGTTGTTTCTTTATATATTCTATGACGTGGATTATTCCTAGCTTTTTTCTCAGTACTTCATTTCTGAATTTGTCACTCAGGCTGTTTCCTGATATTCGTCTAACACATTTCATCTCAGCAGAGGCTACATTTCTTGTTGTTCTTGTATCTAGTGTCTAGGACTGGCATTGGTAGCACAACGTTGGAATGAAGATTATATTGTAGAGTGCCCTTTTTGCCTCTAGAGTTATTTCCTTGTTGGACAGTAGCGCTGATAGCTATTCAATGATTTGACAAGCTTTGTTACATCTTTAGTCTATCTTTGCTGTTTTTGAATTGTCGTTTGTCCCTAAACTTCCTAGGTATTGATTTCTACGTAATAGTTGGTCGACACAAATTAGAACAACGTTTCGGCCCAATAGGCCATCAGCAGAAACAACCATACAACACACACACACACATACACATACACACATATATATATATATATATATATATATATATATATATATATATTTCAAACAAAAAAACATAAATAATATACATAATAATAATTTCTAACAAGAATGAGAAATACAAATAAGAATAAAATGTACTCCCTGCAAACTGTGCTGTAGGTAGACAGAAAAGGAACGCTACGGTACACGCACGGGTATGTTACCTGGTCATGTACATGTTTTTTGTGTGCGTGTGCGCACGTATGAACTTTGGAACAAGAAGTGAATGACAAGAGAAATACGGAAGAAAAGACAAGTACTTTGGGGCAACAAAAATGCGAGCTTTAGATCTTGGCATGAAAGACTTCATGAAATCTATCATTGATTGCTTTTCGCTGAGTGGCAAATGAAGGGATATTTACGGGACTCCGATAATGGGTAGTTTTGCTTGGTACATGTAGGAAGTGGTGATGGAGACAATAGACTAGTAATGTGTCTAACCACAGCAACTGTACATTTACTCAAGCCTGCGGGCTGAGAGGGAATTCCTGGAAAACGACCAACAATTGTGATGTTTTCAGCTTTGCGAGTAGGGCTGGTTGTAGTTAGAGTGAGGTCAGCCGTCTATATCTCCTATATTTGAAGCCGTCACGTTGGCTGATGCATTTTTTCAGTTTTATTTCCTACTCTCGGGCCTTAGTAAATCTTTAGTTGGCTGTGGGGGTGCACAAACTCCTGCGATCTGCGGTTGCAATAGCAGGGTCGGCGCACCATCAGCCGACGAAGACCTAGCATATCTACCTACTCGTGGTCTCCCCTGGTAACAGTCTGCGTCAAAACAGACAGGCTAACAAAAGCTAGGATCGCCGTGTTCCCCGTAGTGGTGGCTGTTACTGATATAGAGGACTGAGTATTACAGTATCTCTGGGCAGGACTAGTAGTTTCCCAGCATAGCCTGGGACAGACGAACTCCAACCCCTCCAGTAAGAGCCGGGAATGTCAAGAAAGCCATTACAACCCGCCACATCTAATGAGTCAAAGAGCAGCAGCTCGTATCAACTCGTGGCAATCAGTTAATAATAATAATAATAATAGTTGGTTGTGGTGTAATCATCAAGCTATATGATCTATCACGGTTCATTCTTTTACCTGAGCGAAGGACTAAACACCAATGGGTCTGTCCAGTATACGATGCGACCAATTATTTTAATAAGCATTCAGTAATCAACTACTTAACATTTTCAGTGTTATATTGACCGTCCATCAATGGGGATGTTAACTACACACTTATCCAGTTGTTAGATTAGTTCGTGTAAATATGACTGCCACTCCAGGGATAATCTAGGTCAGGACAGTATGTATTATAAAATAGTTCAATAAACACATAACGGAATACAGCTCGTAAACTAATAGAAAGACAAAATAAACAACGACATTACGATAAAAGCCTTAATCGGGTAGTAAAGAGCCCCCGTCACGCCAAGTGGCGTATAAGGGAATATGGTGTTAGTGACCATAAATTTTACAGACCTTCGGCACATGATTTTTGGGGTAATGTGGTCGATACGCCCGTGCCGATTTAATTTCCCAGAAAAAATCCGGTACCCATTTAAGGCTGGATGAACCCGGAAGTCGTCGGTTGGGATCGAACACTACATCTTGTCCTTTGTAGTTCAGTTCACTAACCACAGAGCTATCGCGGCTCCCCTTGATCGAGTACACAACACAAACTACTCTAAAATACACACGGAAATCTAAACATGAAAACCAAACACTGATCAGAAAAATGGTGGAAAGAAACGGTTTTTTTTTCGTGTCCAGATTTCTTTGTGTACTTCAAAATAGTTTTTGTTGTTGTACCAGTTGAAGACTTGTGTCATAACGTTGTTGTTTATTTTGTCATTCAGTTTAGCTGCTTTATACCCTTTTGTATTTAAATCCACATGCTTACCGCACCTCTATTTTAGGCCTCGCATAGAATTTAATCGTTTATATATTTCATATTTATGCTTATTGTCAAATAATAGATGCTTCTGGTGAGGGATCCACTTTGTGAGCCTTATCCTTGTCTTCGTTGTTCGGCTGGTTTTCTATTGTCTCAAAAGTTGTAGCCCCACGTCGAAGAGATTCTGAACCAAGTAGTTCTTTCTTCAGCAACATTTTTCAATGAACTTATCACTTGAACTTTACTCTTTAAAAGGTTTCTTCCTTCACATGTTCAGATTAATATTTAAAGTTTTTAATGATCTGTTGAACATACCATTAAAGCCATCTTTGTTACAAGTGTCAAGATCAATAGTTAATGTTTTTGATTACTCAGGAGCGTATCATTACAATGATTATTTTGGACACCGAAACGGCGTTTATCTTTGTGCCGCTCGTTACATAATAATATATATGGGGCAATAGAATCACTTAAACAGACAGCTGACTTCATGAGAGAGTCTGCAATCCTACTCTGATTGAGTCTAGATCGCAGAGAGAGAGAGAGAGAGAGAGAGAGAGAGAGAGAGAGAGAGAGAGAGAGATATAATAATATGTTTGGCAGTTTGTAGCTTGGCATGCAGACTAAATGACCCACCCGGCGGTTTTTACGTGCATCCAAATAGTGTCAATGCTATGGGTAACTAGAAATGGTGTAATAGTAAGTCTTGTCTTGCCATTTCATGGTCATCAGATTCATAAGGTATGCACGGAAGTGATTTAGCTTCTGTATGTGATGTCTATACACAGTCTAGATAGCACATGAGCATAACACAACTAGCACGACAGTATTGTCTGCATTTAGACGTATTATCATCATGTACCGCGCCTGTCAACGTATAAGACCACCTGTCTCGACATTTTCCTTACGCTCTTGTTTATAAAAAGTAAAACAAAAAAAGGGCCCTATCAGTCAAAGTGGCGTATAGAGAATATGGTTTTCCATAAATTTTACAGACCTTCAGCACATGATTTTTGGAGTGATGTGCTCGGTATTACGCCGTGCCGCTTTATTTTCCCAGAAAAAAATCCGGTATCCATTTAAATCTGGGTGAACCCATAAGCCGTCGATTGGGATCGAACCCTACCTCTTGTCTTTTGTAGTCCAGTTCACTAACCACTGAGATATCGCGGCTCCCGCTCTTGTTTATAATGAAGCCTATTATTTTTCATGATTTTGGTAAGAATATTTTTTTTCCCCTTTTGCTTTGGCCCTTGCTAGAACGTCCAAATTGATATCCTCAGCTCCCCACAGAATTGTCATTTTCTTTTAACACTGGACCTATAGTACATAACCTTTTATACATGGATGTGCATGAATCTAATATATCTGCTGCCAGGACCATCATTTTCCTCCTGAGAACAGCAGACTCATGAACCACTTTTACGGCCTATAAAATCAACCGAAACCGACGAATGCTACTACGGCATTCTGGTTTGATTTATTGGGAATCATAGAAGGAAGCTTAAATGGTTTGGCCACCTGGTCAGAATGAATCCTCACCAATCACCATCAAGGGCGTTCTTCTCGAGAATGCATGGAAAAAGACCAAGAGGAAGACCCAGAAGAAGATGGATAGATGCAGTGACAGAGACATGTAACAACAAAGGAAAATCACTAATTCAGACAATTCGAGCAGCACAAGAACGACAAATGATATAAACCACGACACCTTTTAGGTATCAGTGAAAGAGAAAAGAAGAAGAAGAAGATAGAAGGAAGAGGTATGTGTTAGCACTCAGAAAAAATGACAAATAAATAAAAACAGAAAAAAATAAAGAACAATATATTGTCCGAAGCAGAATCGAACCCGTACTCCATGGCACTGCGCCTTGCCACGAGAAGCCGAACGCTTGGTACACTGCCACTCAGCTAATTAAAAAATTAGCTATTGTGAGCAGTGTCTTACACGAAGGCGTTCTCATGACTATAGCATAGGGTTACGATCACAGATCGGAAATAAATTGTATTTCTGTACTTTTCTATTAAGGCAAGTATCTCCCAGTAGGGCTGAATATTTGTGTTGCAGAGAATCATAGAAGGAAGAGGTATGTGTTAGCAATCATAGAAGCAAGAGGTATGTGTTAGCAATCACAGAAGGAAGAGGTATTTGATTTATTGCCTCGGTAGCGCAGTAGGTAGCGCGTTTAGTCTCATAATCGTACTTTATATTGTGGGCCCAGCCTCCATAAAACCGTCTTCAGTCATGCAACAACTTTGATGAACCTTGACGTCAAGCCTTGCTTAATTACACAGAGACACACAGACGTGCGGACAATACGAAGATCGTGAGAGACTGTGAATGTCGTCTTATCAACAGGAAAAAAGACATGGCATTACAGTGAACACGTGGGACGCAGAACAAACGAGAAGGATATGTGTGTGTATATTGTCTATTGTAAAAAATACTTAATGAAATATAATTTATCATGCATTCTTCATAATTCAGATGAACTCGTTAATGTTGGTTGGGGCAAATAATTGCAGTGGTGCGGAAAAGCTGGTAGCAATGAGCCAGTAGGGGAGTGTAACATACACTCATACAAGGTATGGTGACAATTTACAAAAAAGGAACACAACAAAATACTGACGTTTCGGCCTACATGCGGTCTTCTTCAGAAAACGAGAACAACGAGAACAACGAGAACAAACGATGAGGAACAGATACATACAGCTACATCTAGGATGATTGGGACTGGTAAGCTAAGAGGAAGTGGACAAAGGGATAAGAGATATGATGATGACGAGAGAAAGAGATAGAGAGAGAGAGAGAGAGAGAGAGAGAGAGAGAGAGAGAGATTTGCTAAATGTTGGAGGATAGATAAACTGTGGAAATATAAAAATGTAAGTATATATAGAAAAATGATTATATATAAACTAAGATTTATTTTGTAGGGAGAATCCGTGCGTTCACAGTGAAAGATGACTGTCAAATACCAGAGTGGCCTGCTGGACAATTAGTCATGTGGTTCAACCGGAGGTCGGGCGAGTTGTGAAGCAGTCAAGCGTGAAACAGGTAAATACTAGATATCTATGAGAAGTGTGAAAGTCAACAGACTAAGCAGAAATTCCACAGGACCCCTAGCGATAAGTAAGGCGTAATGAGGGACAGGTACTGATTAACGCTCATTAATGATTTTAACTGCTAACAATAATATAAATGCTAGACACTAACCAGCTCATTCCTATTATAGTCCGTGATATTTGTGTCCATATTCCAGATTTTCAGTGCCAATTTATTTCTGTTAATTTCAGATTCTGTGTTAAACCTTGTCAGAAACAACTGAGCTTCTGTCTGGTTGTCATTTAACCCCTGACACGTGGCAGAGTTCACGAGCCATAAGACGGTCAGTAGGGACCAGGTTGATAGTCCCATTTTTAATTGCCGTCTTTGCGCTGGAAATACAAGAATATAATTGTTGAAGAAATGAGCCAGTTATGAGTTATTCAGAAAAAAAGGAATATTTTGTTTGATTATGTAAACAGCATCACAGAGCATGTGTTATTCATAAGATGCTACAACAGAACAATGAGGGCAAGGTCTCCATAAAATAAACCAAAATATCAAACCGTGGCTGAAAATGGTCACTGATTCATAGCTGACTGCTTACTCCAGGTTGAGCGACAGCAGCTGTTCCTATTCCACCTCCTCGTGGTGCCTCTGGAAAGGAGGCATCAGACTGACAAGGCAAGCAAAAGGTTGAAGAGGAAAGCCAACAAGTAACAAGAAAATGCCTTATTGAAGTCGGATGTTTTTGGTCGAAATGGACAAGATATATCTCAGCTTGTTGTAAACGACAACACAATATACTTACACCAATTTAGCGACCTTTTAAGGACGCACGCAGCCTAAGAAAAAGATAAATTGAAGAGCAAATTTATCTCATAACACTAAATTTTGATCAACCATGCAAGGAACTAGAGAACAGAAAGAAAAACAAGTTCCTTGGACACAACATAATTATTTCCCGTGTGACTGCATAAGGAAAAATAAATAAAAATATTGTTAAGATAATCATTATCCGAATACACACAGAAGATGCTTCATTCTAGGTGGAGAAAATTGTATTGGAGAAGAGACAAAAGGAAACAGAGTAGAGTTAGTAAACGGTTTAGAAGAATGGCTTTGTAGGAAAGCAACAACATAACTGGTAAGCAACCGTGATTCCGGAATGATGATAGGTAAAGGTAAGTACGACACTTGATTCGGCATCTTAGCACGCGAGTTTTCACCCATTTTTGCTCGGCCACCTAACCAGAAGTGATCGGAGACATCTGGATAGTGTTGCCTCACAAGTATCGAAACTCACGATGCGAGGTGGAACTCGTCTTCCCAAAGTACTACCCTGGTGCCCATTTCTGCCTGCGGCTGGGTCGACCGCGGAGATATTATTTTTCCAGCAACGAGTCGGTAGCCCGGTCGGGCGGTTTTCCAAACTAGGCTATCTAGGCTCCAGGAATGAAAAAAAAAAATCAGAGAAAAGAATGATAAATGCAAACAACTCTGTTGCGTCAGTGGCACACAGAGAATTGACTGGTAGTGCCAATATTTGGCCTTTTCTAGACCTTTAAAGCATCGGCACATTTCATTTGCTTGATACAAAGTGTTTTAAAGAATCCTTAAACGAACGTAAAACTGTTTCTGATGCTCGAGGAAAGCCTCAAGTGCGATAAAATTGTGTTTCAATTGTGTGTCATTTGTGTTTCTATTGTGTTTCTATTGTGTGTCAATTGTGTGTCAATTGTGTTTCAATTGTGTGTCAATTGTGTTTCTATTGTGTTTCTATTGTGTGTCAATTGTGTGTCAATTGTGTTTCAATTGTGTGTCATTTGTGTTTCTATTGTGTTTCTATTGTGTGTCAATTGTGTGTCAATTGTGTTTCAATTGTGTGTCAATTGTGTTTCAATTGTGTGTCATTTGTGTGTAAATTGTGTTTTTTTGGGTGTCAATTGTGTGTCAATTGTGTTTCTATTGTGTGTCAATTGTGTTTCACTTGTGTTTCAATTCTGTTTCAATTGTGTGTCAATTGTGTTTCATCCGTTTTGATCATGTTTCGATATTCCATTTCTTTACGATAAAAATTATATCGTATGACAGGGAACAGTTGGCTGTGTTCACTTTCTGTGCGGTTTTGCCTTATGTCTTTTGGCATGTGCTGAGACTGCTATGATGGGGACTACAGCTATCTTTTTTTGTTTGGGAGATGAGATAGTAATTCGGAAGATTCCACTGGCACGGGCGGTTGAGCAATTATGGATTTTAACTCGTTTGAAGTGATACCGGGACCTTCCATAACCAAAGAATTATAACCAAAGGGCTGTGAGAATAATAACCATGGGGGGGGGGGGGGTCTGAAGACAAAATAGTCAAGAAAAGGCTACCCCATCAAAGAGGCAGATGTGTGAATACAACAAAGATAGAAGGAACATTACAGCTTCTGATATTTAAAAAAAATAGTCGAGTAAAGTACCCCTTTCACGCCAAGGGCGTATAGGGTATATGGTGTTAGTGACCATAAACTTTACAGACCCTCAGCACATGATTTTTGGGGAAATGTGGTCGGTATTACGCCCGTGCCGCTTTACTTTCCCAGACAAAAAAAAAAATCCGGTACCCATTTTGGGCTGGGTGAAACCGGAAACCATCGGTTGGGATCGAACCCTACTTTTGTCCTCTGTAGTCCAGTTCACTAACCACTGAGCTATCGCAACTTTAAAGTACTAGGTCACTTATTGGGATGGAGCTTCAGGTTTTGTCTTTCAGAAATTAGCTTCGATTTTGAAAATTCCATCTTTAATATTTCATATTTTGTAATTCTTTTCTTTCTTTCCATCCTTATTTCTGTTTGTCGGTCTGTCTGTCTTTCTTTCTTTATGTCTTTCTTTCTGTATGTCTGCCTGTCTTTCTTTCTTTCTTTCTTTCTTTCTTTCTTTCTTTCTTTCTTTCTTTCTTTCTTTCTTTCTTTATATCTTTCTTTCTTTCTTTCCTTCTCTCTCGTTCTTTCATACTTTCTTTCTTTGTTCACTTCCTCTTGTACCCACTCGATTGTCGAGGGAGGTAAACAGTTTTGTTTCACGCCCTGTCATTTAACACTTTCAAAAACGGACCCCTCAAAGGATATGATAACTTATGGTAACCCTGCCAATAGTGCTGCAAGCAGATGTGAAAGTTAAACAAATACCAACAATATTAACAAGTAATAACGTTAATAGTACACAGACGGCATTTTATTGACAACTCTAAATTCAATAAAAAAAAGAAGAAGACTGCAACCAGAATCAAGAAAGCAATCACGATAAAACTACAAAACAAAAAAAAGCACCGATCTTAAAGCAACTGTTCGAACTGCGACACTCGTGAGCACCGGATGAATTATTCTCCCCAAAGTAATTAAAAAAAAAATTGTGATCGATCTCTTGTACTACTTCTGATCTTATTCTTTGTTTCACCTTCTTGGTCTATTTTTTTACTACAATGATATATATAGCGGTTATGGATGTGAATCATGGACAATAGGACAACAGGCAGAAAATCTCTGCAGTCTGTAGAAATGTGGTTTTACAGAAGAATGTTGAGAATACCATGGACAGCTAAGAAGAGTAATGAAAATGTTCTGTAAGAGGTCAAAGCAAAACGAGAGATAATTTCCAATATTAGGAAGAAACAATCATAATTTTTTGGCGATGTAATGAGACGAGAACAACTGGAATTTATTGTAACAACTGCAAAACTTGAGGGACGAAGAGATAGAGGAACGCAAAGGGAAAAGATACTAGACAGCTTAAGAGAATGGCTTGGCAGAAGGTCAATAACAGAAATGATAAATAACTGTCGAGATCGAAAGTTGTAACGCCAGCAGGCCCGGTACTTGGTGATGATATATAGCGGTCAAATTGATTTTATACTGGTACAGAGAAGATTGGGAGCCGCGATAGCTCAGTGGTTAGTGAACTGGACTGCCACGGACAAGGGGTAGGGTTCGATCCCAACCGACGGCTTCCGGGTTCACCCAGCCTTAAATGGGTACCGGATTTTTTTCTGGGAAAGTAAAGCAGCACGGGCGTAATACTGACCACATTACCCAAAATCATGTGCTGAAGGTCTGTAAAATATAGGGTCACTAACACCATATTTCCCTAAACGCCACTTGGCGTGACGGGGGGACTTTACTTTTTTTACTACAGAGAAGATTCAAAATGGGCTAACATCTGTTAAAACAAGGCCAGGAGCAGATTGCAATAGTGACCATGTACCAGTAGTTGGAAAGATAAGAATACAACTGCAGAAGACACAGAAATCCCCCAAAATTATGAAATTAAAACTAGATATGCTTAGAGTAGATAGACAGATGGGTGACAAGTACAGTACGATAGTACAAAATAGATATAATGCTATTGAGAAAATACAGAACATCGAGGAGCAGTGAGAAATGCTCAAACAATCGATTCAACAAGCATCAAAAGAAGTAACATCAGTGACTAAAAGAATCAACACAAAGAAATGGACACAGAAGAAATACTAAAATAAATGGACGAAAGACAAGACTAAAACATAAGAAAGAAGAAAGGACATACAAAATATTGAACAGAAAGAAGAACTAAAACAAATTCAGAGAGGCAAGGGAAGGATGATTACAGTAGAAATGTGAAGAAATGAAAAAACAAAAAAAAAAAAAAAGTAAGACACAAAATATATGCACAGTCAGTTAATTGAATTAACAGTAAGAAAAGAAGTCAACATTTCAGGATATGTGAAATCAAAGGAAGGAACTATAATAATGGGACATGAGAAAATAATGGAAAGATGGACAGAATATATCAGTCAAATATATGATGATAAAAGCCCAGAGCTAAACAATTGAAACAAAGACACAGGACTATCAATAATGCAGAGTGGAGTGAAGGAGACAATTCAACACATGAAAAGAGGCAAAGATCCAGGTTGCAACTATATAACAATCGAAAAGATAAATGCATTAGTAGAGCTGGGAGTAGAAGTCTATCTGATATTTATTTATGCCTAGAGGGCGTAGCAAAATGTTACATCTTCTCATTATTCCTATATAGTGCAGAAACAGAGACATTAGACAAGAAAACAGAACAGACAATGGAAGCCTTTGAAATGTGGATTTATAGAAGAATAGGTAGAATTGGAAGGAAAGAAAAGAAAACAACCGATGAAGTTTTTAAACAACTAAAGACGAAAAGAGAACTACTAACCACAAGTAGAACAAGAAAAATGAAATTTTTGGGCATGTGGAAAGACACACAAACCTTATGAAAGTAATATTGGAAGGGAAAATACAAGGTAAAGGAGGCAGAGACAGACTAAGACTAACATGGACGAGTAACATGAAAAGATGGACAAGTCAGCCTATGGCAATCTGCACCATCAAAGCAAGGGACAGAGTGGAATGGCGCTCCATGGTAGCTAACCTTCGACGCCGAAACGGCACTCAATAATGATGATGATGATGATAGTGGACCCTACAAATCGCGGATCGAGGGCGAACGTGACCTTATGACACCAATATCCCAGTTCATTAACTGCTGCTCCAGGCAAATGTAATCATGGTGATACATACCTGGAGAAGCCGATGACCGAGTGCCTGACGTGACTTAACTGTGTGCTAAGCTCAAAGTTGTTTTTCTTCTTACATCCCTTGACACTCGCCCATAGAACACAGATAGTCGTCTCCTCACTGCTAAAACTTGGCAATCTGGCGCTCCAAAATTGTGAATTTTCGTATTTATTGGAGTTTATTGCTCCAGTGATGTTTATTTCATTATGTGGTTTATTGTTGTGGTTTGGATTTTTTTAATGACATTTTCTGCTTTACAGCCATTTACAAACACGTAAATCTTCCTTTGTCTAGTGACTGTCATGGAGTTAGTGTTTTGTCAATAAAACAAGGAAAAGAGTTATTAAATTTTATGCAGAGCCAGTCTTAACATGTGGATGTGAATCATGGACAATAGGACAACAGACAAGAAAATTCATGGAGGCTGTAGGAATGTTGTTTTACAGAAAAATGTTGAGAATATCATGGTACAGCTAAGAAGAATAATAAGAACGTTCTGAAAGAGGCCAAAGAAAAAAAGAGATCTAATTTTCAAAATAAGGAAGAAACAATAATTTTCTTTTCCCATGTAATGAGAAGGGAACAGGTGGAATATATTGTAACAACTGGAACAGTTGAGGGTCAAAGAGAGAGGGAAGCAAAGAGAAAATACACCAGACAGCTTAAGAGAATGGCTTGGCAGAAATGATAAATAACTGTTCGAGAGTTGTGGATAGATATGATCGCCTACGCCAGCAGTCATGGTACCTGATGATGTTTTATCAATGTCGCGCTCGCTTCCACTTATGTCATCTGTGAAGGGAGGTCTTTGTGGTCTACATGTCAAACGACAACCTCTAGACAGAAAGATCTAAACTCGAATCCAGGATGCCGGGTTTTTATCTTCAAAACCGGTCTGTGGGTAATCCGATATGATGCCTAGACCTATCGGATAACGACAGAACAACAGCAGGTCCTGTGAAAATACTGTGCACATTAAAGAAACCTTGCCAGTTAAAAGTATTTGCAAAAGTGACCGATGCTCAAGCAAAAAAGTGTTGGCAGCTACCCAAGCCGGAGGCGGATGTGTCGTTCCAAATGGCGCAGATCTAGTGGTTTGTCGTAAAATAGCAACAAAACGCGTTCACGCCCACATAATATGTGAACGCTAACAATAAAATCGTGGACGAGTTTAGAGGAAAGAACAACATCCATAAGTTCCAAATGAAAGTTATATTTCCATTCTTATTTTTCTGCTTCCGGCGTTGGTATCGTCCATCTTTGGTTATTTGGTTATGGAAGGCCCCGGTATCACTGCAAACGATTTAACATCCATAATTACTCAACCGCCCGTGCCAGTGGAATGATCCGAATTACTTGCTCATCTCCCAAACAAAGAAAGGTAACTGTAGTTTCCATCATAGCAGTCTCAGCACACGCCATAAGACATAAGGCGAAACCGCACAGAAAGTTAACACAGTCAACTGTTCACTGCCATAATGATATCAGCATTCATCGTAAACAATTAGAATATTGAAACATGATCAAAACGGATGAAACACACAGCTCACGGTGTGCATAGAACACCTAACTCAGTAGCTCCTGCAACAAGCCGGACTTCTTTTTTGCTTAAATATCTTAGCTCTCTAGCTTACGATAAGCTGTTATGACTATGTCGTAGTTGTAGTTGTAGTTGTAGTTTGTCGAGGACACCGGCATTACTGCATAAGGATTAAAATTCATAATTGCTCGACCGCCTGTGCCAGTGAACCCATCCGAATTAACATCTCATCTTATTGAAAGATGCAAAGAAAGAAAGGCAGCTGCAATCCACATCATAGCATACGACTATGTTCTTTACAACAACGCATCAGCCCTAGGTATGGCATTTTGACGAGGATTTATGCTTTCCCTCTTTGATCCTTAGGCGCTGGGCAAGATTGGTAACACTTTTCAATCTAATAAAAAGTAAAGAGCCCCCGTCACGCCAAGTGGTGTATGGGGAATATGATGTTAGTGACCATACATTTTACAGATCTTCAGCACATGATTTTGGGGTAATGTGGTCGGTATTACGCCCGTGCCACTTTACTTTCCCAGAAAAAAAATATGTACCCTTTTAAAGCAGAGTGAACCCGGACCCCGTCGGTTGGGATCGAACCCTACCTCTTGTCCATTGTAATCCAGTTCACTAACCACTGAGCTATCGCGGATCCCTACTTTTCAGTCTAGTTACGTGTGTACTACTAGGATGTTGAGTACGGTTTGAGTTATCTCTCTTGTTTTTTTTTAACTTGACACATGCAGTCAGCCGTGCAGTTTGTCGATCTTGACACATGCAATCAGCCATGTTATTTGTCGATCTTGACACATGCAATCATCCATGTTATTTGTCGATCTTGACACATGCAATCAGCCATGTTATTTGTCGATCTTGACACATGCAGTCAAATGTGAGTAAATACCCTCTCTCAGCCCATTCGTCCATATACAATTTATATATTTATTAATTGTTATTTTTAATCGTAGTAAATGTGTACATACATTGTCATGATCCAGGAAGAAACCTGGAACCTCTATTTGTTTTTTTTTATAAAGCCCTGTTAACTCACTTAACTGAAAAGTCAAGAGTGACAATAACAAAAAGTACTTTAAAGTTACAACTTTCTTTTTGTCAAGCAAACATTTCCAAAACAAAATGATATTCATTTAGAGATCAAAACGTTGTACCCAGTGGTGAGGTCTACTGATTTAGAATACCTGGTATTGTAACACTTCTAGGAGAGAAAACCGGCTTGTTGCAGGCGCTACTGAGTTAAGTGTTCTATGCATACTGTGCGCTTCATCTGTTTTGATCGTGTTTAGATATTCCGATTGTTTACGATGAATGATGATATCGTATGATGGAGAACAGATGGATGTGTTCACTTTCTGTGCGGTTTCGCCTTATGTCTTTTGACATGTACTGAGACTGCTACGATGGAGACTACAGCTACCATTCTTTGTTTGGGAGATGAAATAGTAATTCGGATGATTCCACTGGCACGGGCGTTTGAGCAATTATGGATTTTAATTCGTTTGCAGTGATACCGGGGCCTTCCATAACCATAACCATAGGAGAGAAAAGTTCAGATTCCTCCCAGCAGAACTCGGGAATTCAAGAAAGCCACTGCAGCCCACTAGGTTCACCATCTTCATAGATCTATGAGAGAACGCAAAGATCTTGTAGCATTGATAAAAGCGTACTCAAATTCCACATGCACAGAGAATGCATAAAACATTTAACATGTACACACACTTGAACCGTCATATATTTATCAAACAAAAACAAGATAAGGAAATATTAATTATATTTTATTAGCTTATGACGTTTTTTTGCTTTCTGTTTTAAATTCTATTCTATTCATGAAATTAATTTCACTGCAGTCCGAGTATCCCCATATCCGCTCCTCCGCTAGTGTCAATATTTCTCGAAACGTATGCAATCTGATTGTTCCTGTAAATAAATACACAAAAGTAGTGTAATTGTTTAAAATAAATAATGTCACAAAGACAGACAAACTACATCGAGTTCTTCAACAGGTAGTCCCATGATGGAAAATATGGGAGAATTATATCTTGGCCTGTTGCTTCAATACTCTATGACGTCAGGACATTCGGGACTCCACCCATAATCATTTCCATTTTCACTGCGAAGAAATTCCATCAGCGGTTGGAAGTATTCCAGTAGAGCATTAGCCGACATGTTGTCCTGTCCAGTGAACATTTTATAGGTCTCAGTCCATGGTCTGGACGATCCACGTTTCAGCATATCTCTGTAAGTACAAAGTAAATGGTAACATTTATCGTTTGCTAAATGAGTATAATATTTTATTTGCAAAATAAAGAAACCTGGACACAAATATTCCACTCACGATTTGTAAATGTAAATGACACTTCATCAGAAAAAAATACAGAATATTTTAAAAATAAAATGATACAATTAACACAAAAGTAAAAAGTGGCTACATATATACATTATGAATCATCATCATCATCATCATCAAGTACCGGTCAAGTGCTGGCGTAGGTGATCATGTCTCTCCACAACTTTCGATCTCGACAGTTATTTATCATTTCCGTTGTTGACCTTCTGCCAAGCCGTTCTCTTAAGCTGTTTGTATCTTTTCTCTTTGCTTCCCTCTATCTGTTCGTCCTCAATTTTTCCAGTTGTTACAAAATATTCCAGTTGTTCTCTTCTCATTACATGGCCAAAAAATGGTGATTGTTTCTTCCAAATATTGGATATTAGCTCTCTCTTTGTTTTGACCTCTTTCAGAACATTTGCATTGCTCTTCTTAGCTGTCCATGGTATTCTCAATATTATTATGTAAAACAAAATTTCTACAGACTCCAGTGATTTTCTAGTCTATTGTCCTATTGGCCATGATTCACATCCATATGTTAAGACTGGCTGCATTATGATCATCATCATCATCATCATCATCATCATCATCATCATCATCAAGTACCGGGCATACTGGCGTAGGTGATCATGTCTCTCCACAACTTTCGATTTCGGCAGCTATTTATCTTTTCTATTGTTGACTTTCTGCCAAGCCATTCTCTTAAGCTGTCTGTTATTTTTTTATCTTTAGTGCCCTCTATCTCTTCGTCCCTCAATTTTTTCCAGTTGTTACAATATATTCCAGCTATTCTCTTCTTATTACATGATCAACAAATGATGATTGTTTCTTCCTAATATTGGAAATTAGCTCTCTTTTTCCTTTGACCTCTCTCAGAACATCTTCATTACTCTTCTTATCTGCCCATGGTACTCTCAACAATCTTCTATAAAACCATATTTCTACAGACTCCAGTGATTTTCTTGTCTGTTGTCCTATTGTTCATGATTCGCATCCGCATCATTATGAATCATCATCTTGTGCCATACCGGTTGGCGTTGGCGATCATGTCCCTCCACAGTCTTCTATCTACAGTGCATCGTATCAGTTCTGTTGTTGACTGTTTTACATGAAATGACACCAAACTATCCAGTATTTCTCTCTTTGTCGTCCACGACCTCTCTTTCCTTTTATTTTGCCAGTTGTAACCAAGTATTCCAACTTTCCTCTTCTCATGATGTGCCCAAAAAATGTTGATTGCTTCTTTCTGATGTTTTTTAAGAGCTGCCTTTTTGCGTTGGCCTCTTAAGAACTTCCTCATTGGTCTTTTTAGCTGTCCAGGGAACTTTCAACATTCTTCTGAGAAATCCCATCTCTATGGCCTCTAATCGTCTTTATCATTATGAATAGGTGCTCTAAATTCCATATTCGGTGCATTTTCTAATATGTGGCAAACGCACTCCATGCTGGGGAACGTGCTAAAGAGCGGATCTTATTGGAACTGAGTTGTCCAATCTGCAATGAAAACGATTTCTTAACTAATGTAAGCTTTTCTTATAATCAAACATAGAAGTGCCTGCTCAAAATGCCGCAGGTTCTGGAAGGTAAGATGTCCTTTTATACATAATTGAAAAAAAAAACGAAATTCTGAATCTCGAAGTGCACTAAAGATATTCCTCTTACCGAAGTTTCTCTCCAGCGCTGGCACTGTTGTAGATGTCACATCTGTGTAACGGTCCAGTGTGGCCTGCTGCTTCACATAAAGTCTTATGGAACTGGAACTGTAGGATAAAGCTAATAAAATGACTGTTGAAGAGAAGAGAGTCAAACAAGAGTTAGTTGGGCTAACCTGCAAGTTGTGCCTCAAGAGTGATGGTGTTGGAGAGTTATATTTTAAAACTATATTATAGTTATATTAGTTAACTGGACTTCCGGTCAATATGGCGGAGAGGCAGCAAAAACATTTGAGGCTTTGTCTGAAAAGTGTTCCTTGTTGCAGTTTCTTCATATTCCAAGTCCGGCTTGCTGCTGGAGGTACTGAATATCGTGCTCTGTGCACACCGCGAGCTGTTTTTTTCATCCGCATGGTGTTTCTATAGTCAAATAATTTCTTATGATGAATGATGATATCGTATGACAAGGACAGTTCAGGTGTGTTCACTTTCGATGTGGCTACGCCTTATGTCTTTTAGCGTTTTCTGTTATTGCTATGATGGGGACTGCAGCTGCCTTCGTTGTTTGGATCGTTCAATGAGATGTTATTTCGGATGATTCCACTGGCACGGACGCTTGAGCAATTATAGATTTAAATTTGTTTGTAGTGATGCCGGTGCCTTCGACTATATATAACTATATTTAAACTAGTAAAGTGGAGGTTAGGGTGCGCCTCCCAGCACCAGAGCTGGAAGTTGTCAGCGATCCACAGCTGATGGCTTGCGCCAGGATCGGTGAACCAGAACCATCCAGACCCTGTTCCATCTCTCCGTGGTGCCTCTAGTAACAGATTAACCTGTCTAGTCTGGCAAGCGAGCAGGGATCGAAGAGGGAAGACAACCCGGTACTCAAAAATGTCGTCCTGAAGTCGGTTGTGTTGGGCCGAAAGGCGCAGATATAACAGTGTTACACTGCAAACTACAACACAACGCAGAGACGTCCACTTAACGTCTTTTAAGGGCGGATGACGAAGAGGAATTCTACAGTCTAATTCATAATTATAGAATACTTTAGTCATCGGGCGAACGAAAGCAAGCAACTAGTAAAGTTAGCACAATATGGAAAAATATGTCTAAATATGAACGGCCAGCTCAGATGAATAATATATTTATTTATGAGGGATTAAGACAAAGTAGCTATAGAAAGTTGAAGAAAAGATACACTCGGTATATAGGTCGCTTCATGTGACTATAGAGTGATTAAATTAGCCGCTCATAAGTCAAGGACTGGACAAGTATAATTTGACGTCAACTGCTCAAAGAGGTTTTTGTTAAGTTGTCACCATAGTTTAAGGGAGTGTAGGTTACGCCCCACCACTTATTCCCTACTACCGGCTTGTTGCAGGAGCTACTGAGTTGGGTACTCTGTGCACACTGTGAGCTGTGCGTTTCATCTGCTTTAATTGTGTTTCTATATTCCGATTGTTTACGATGAATGATCTCGTATGACAGGGAACAGACAGTTTTGTTCACTTTCTGTGCTGTTTCGCCTTATGTCTTTTGGCGTGTGCTGAGACTGCTATGATGTGGACTACAGTTACCTTTCTTTGTTTTGGAGATGAGATAGTAATTCGGATGATTCTACCGGCACGGGCGATTGAGCAATACTGATTTTAATTTGTTTGCAGTGATACCGTTGCCTTCCATAGTCATAACCATAACATACAGAGGTGGAGATCGATTGTGTAGAATCGATGTAGAAACTAAACAGTGATTAAATAATCGGATGAAAGATTGGCACAAGTGAATTTTCTTTCTTCTATTGCTGTAAATACGTTAAATGAAATAAACCAGAGAATCTAGCGAGGTAGTTACGTTTCCTACACTATTTTCAGAACTGCCTATAATTCCATCAGTGATGCTCATCAAGGATTATGTGTTGACTTTATAATCAATTAACAAGTCAATTCGAAGCCTGCCACTTGATATATTGGCGGAAAGCTGATAGAAGAATTCTTGAAAGAGACATGAGTTGAGAGAAGCTTATAATTTGTAATTCCCAGTGATATGGCGAACGCGACAACTTAAATATTGGTCGTGGTAATAGTAACAGATTTTAATGTAGAGAAATCTCAAGTATTAAACAAGTCAGGATAGTTTCTAGATAGACAGATGCTGTGAGAGACGCAAGGATAGCACATTCGGTGGCTGTAGCTAATTGGTTCAGTGAGGGAAAATATTTTGAGTCAGACAGACGGGAGAAAAGAAAAACACAACGCGATTCAAAAACAAAGAGCCAGCATCATCATCATCATCATCAAGTACCGTGCCTACTGGCGTAGGTGATAATTTCTCTCCACAACTTTCGATCTCGACAGTTATTTATCATTTCCGTAGTTGATATTCTGCCAAGCCGTTCTCTTAAGCTTCTTCTCTTCTCTCTTTGGCTTTATCTCTTTTTTTCTCTCTCTAGCTGTCCATGGTATTCTCAACATTTTTCTGTAAAACCATATTTCTACAGACTCCAGTGATTTTCTTGTCTGTTGTCGTATTGCCCATGATTCACATCAATATGTTAAGACTGGCTCTACATAACATTTTAGAACTCGTTTTCTTGTTTCTATTGTCAAAAATGGATTGTACAGGATCTTCCTCATTTTTTGGAAAGCTGCTTTTGCCTGAGCCATTCTGCATCTCACCTCTGTTGTACATCTACCATCTGAGGTTAACAATGTTCCCAGATATTTAAATTCATTTACGGTTTTAATAATGTTCTTTATTGTGTACCGTGGTGATGACTTTTTCTTTGTTGTTACCATTACTTCTGTCTGTTTGCTTTTAATGCCTTAATTTTTAAGTCCTTTATTTTTGCTTTCTTTCACTATAATGTTTATTATTTACAAACAAAGAGTATTAAGTGAGAAATACCATTGGTTCATTCGGCGTTATAACATCAAATGACCCTCTTACACAAGTGAGTGCATTAATTAAGCTCATTATATATATATAAATAGGATGAGTTACACACATATCTTCCTTGTAATTTGTCAAAATCAATCAAAATAAATCAGCAATATCACATGTTGAATGAATTCTGTAACGAGCTAGATTTAGACTATTTTATTACTTCAGATGCGAGTTATTACATCTCTTCAATCTTAAGTCTGATATATTTTCAGTTTTCATCATTTTGTTTTTCTCATGTCACTACTATATTTGTCATTTCTCTGTGACAATATTTCTTTGTTTAATTTCTTAGAAGTTCCTTAGTGACATTCTCACCCTCACAGTGCAGCCTTCGCCAGAGGCGAAACACATCTCCCCTGTACATAAACTATCTAAAGTTATTATCTGAAGTTAATTATCATTTCTTCTGCTTCTAACTTTTTAGCTCCCAGTGGAGCATAGGTCTTCAACAAACACTTTCCAAGTCATTCTGTTTCTTGTCATTTTTTTAAGATCATCCCATGTCTTCCCCATCATCTTCATCTCTGCTTCTATCTGTCTTCTCCATGAATTCCTTGGTCTTCCTCTTTGTCTTTTCCCCTGGGGATTGTGTAATACTCTCAGTTGGCTTCCGTAGTGGGTGTCCTATCCAGCGCCATCGTCGTCGCTGTATCTCTTTATCCACTGATATTTGACTGATACAGTTCCATAATTCTATTTTAGTGATTTTGTCCTGCCATTTCCATCCTTTTATTTTGCGTAAGCATCCATTAATGAAAGTCGATATCTTCGTGATTGTCAATTTTGTTGTTCTCCATACTTCACAGCCATATAATAGGACCGACTAAACATTTGAGTTGAAAATTTTTATATTTGTATTTAACCTAATTTCTTTGGATTTCCATATGTTTCTCAGTGCAATGAAAGCTCCTCTTGCTTTTGATATCCTTATTTTGGTATCATTTTCTGTTCCTCCTTCTTTATCTATATTACTGCCCATATATATATCTATATATATCTATATATATCTATATATATCTATATATATATATATATATATATATATATAAATATAAGATTGTATGTCTAGTAGAGGAATTTCTCCTAGTTTTATTTGGTTATTGCCAACTGTATTAATTTTCATAATGGTGGTCTTATCTCTATTAATCTTCAGTCCTAGCTGTTGTGATCTCTCATCAAGCATGCTCATGTTATCCTGCATCTGTTGATAGCTGTGTGATAGGAGAGCTATGTCATCAGCAAAGTTTAAATCATCAAATTGTTTGGTCAGTGACCACTGGATCCCATTTCTGTTGTTTTGAGTTATTTTCATAACCCAATCTATGACCATTAGAAAGAGAAATGGAGACTGAAGGCATCCCTGCCTTACTCCTGTTCTTATTTCAAATGATTCTGTAAGCTGTCCTTCATACATTGTTTTTATCAGGTTAATAAACTTTATAGGGATTCCATAATGACTCAGCAACTTCCAAAGCATTCTTCTGTCTAAACTATCAAATGCCTTTTCGTAATCTATGAATCCAATATAAAGTGTAGATTTTAGATCTAAACTTTGTTCAACTATTATACGTAGAGTAGTTATTTTATCAGCACATGATTTGTTCTTCCTAAAACCTACTTGTTCATCTCTCAAATGTTTCTTTCTCTATAGCCTCTTTTAGTCTCTCCAGAATGATTCTGCTTAATATTTTTCCTGGCACTGATAGTAGCATAATTCCGCTATAATTTGTGCACTCCTGTAAACTTCCTTTCTTTGGTAATTTGATCATATAACCTTCTTTCCAGTCTTTAGGTATTTCTTCCCTCTCCCAAATTTTATCCAATAGATCCTGTAACATCTTGGTAGAGGTGTTAATATCTGTTTTGATGGCTTCCTAAGGAATTTCATCTGGTCCTGTGGCTTTACCATTTGTTAATAGCTTGATGGCTTTCATTATTTCTTCTTTGCTTGGTTTTCCACAGTTAACGCGTAACTCTTCTTCTGCTGGTAGTATATCTGGAGGATTATTTGAGCCGGGTCTGTTCAAAAGTTCTTCAAAAGGCTCTTTCATCTCTCCCTTTGTTCCCTTATATTACTTAGCAGATTTCCTTTCTTATCTTTAATAAAGACATTGATCTGTTTGTATTTTCCACTTAATTTCTTTGCGCTATTGTACAGTTCTTTCATATTCCCTTTATTTGCTGCTTTTTCTGTCTCTTTATCTAGTTCATTTATATATTTCCTCTTATACCTTTTAATGCATCTTCTCACTTCTTTGTTCACCTCTGTGTAAGCTTCCTGTGTCTTGGCTTTATTACTTCTCGTTTTGCTTTTATTGATGTATGCTTTCTTGTTCTTTCTTTCGTTAACTTTATCCAGGGTCTCTGCTGTCATCCATGCCTTATTCTGGCGCTCTCTTATCCCCAGTGTTTCTTCTCATGTCTCTTTTCATATATCTTTGACCTATTTCTAATGATCTTCTATATTTATTGTATTTTCTAGTTGTAGGAGGACTTGGTATTTGTTTGATGTTGTGACTGCGAATTTATTTTTAATTCCTTGTTCTTTAACCCTACATACTTTCTACTGAAATACTTTCTACCCTTATTCGCTGTAGTATACCTTTTTAGTTTAATTTTAAGTTTGGCTATCAGAAGATGATGATCAGAAGCTACATCTGCCCCTCTATATACTTTTACATCCTGTAAGGATGACTTAAACTTATTATTAATACATATGTGATCAATTTGATTTTCTGTTCTATGATCGGGTGACACCCATGTAGCTTTGTGTATTCTTTTATGTTAGAATATTGTTCCTCCTAGGCTCATTTGTTTAAGGGCCCAGAAATTCACAAATATTTCTCCATTTTCGTTTATATCTCCAAGTCCATGTTTTCCCATAATCTCTTCGAAGCATCTGTTGTCTGATCCTACTTTAACATTTAGGTCTCCCATCAAGATTATAATATCCTTGGCTCGTCTTGCATCCATCTGACATTGTAGCTGTTTATAGAAATCTTCTTTAACTAAATCATCCTTATCGTTGGTTGGTGCGTAGCATTGGATAATGTGTAATTTTATTTTGTTTTTGGTTGTTTTAAATGTTGCTCTCATTAGTCTTACTCCTACTGTTTCCCATTCTATTAGTGTCTTCTGTGTATTCCTTGATAGCATTATAGCTACCCCTTTCACTATGTTGTGCTCCAGGTTCCTGGTGTCCTGATGATAAAATCATCTCCCCTGTATTTAGTTTTATTCTTTCCATTCCTAGCCATCTTGTTTCACACATTCCCATAATATCGATTTTGTAGTTTGTCATTTCTGCTGCTACCTGAGCAGCTTTTCCTTGTTCGTTTAGGTACGTACATTCCAGGCGCCAATTCTGAAGGATTTCCTGGTAGACAAAGGGTGAGTCGGCAACCCGGACTCCTTACGGCTTTCTCCGGTTGCGTCATAATTCTCGAAGACAGAGAGCCCTTATCTTTCCTGAATGGCGGATTTACTTTTTCTCTCTTTCACTTGTCCATGTTTGTGAAGGTTTTTCGGTTTATTTATTTTTTTTTTTTACAGTATGGGATAGCCAGTCCCATGCACAGCCCTCCTTTCTCGCCTCTTACGAACATGCCTGGTAGGGCACCTACCAAATAAATGATAATTATCATTTAACCATCAATAAAAAAAGATACATCTTATAATTGATAATCTACTTCAATGAATCAAACTATGTAAAATATATAATAATCGATGTATTAATACGATAAAACGTCCATCCACCTTATGACAGGGATATCAGCAGCAACATGATACATTTCAGAAATATCGAAGTCATCTTCTGATCGTGCTGCTGGTTCAGAATACCCCTCATATTTACATCTGAAAAAATATAAATCACTCTATTTAGGCTCTATTTAACGATTATTTGTAATAGCCCAACTATTGTAACATTTCACTTACCAATTATCAATGAGATCAAGGCGAAAAGTAATCATGAAAACATTCAGAACATTTATCTAGATTGAGCCTTGACTGAATATGGAAGGAAAGAAAGAAAATGTTCAAGATTCTGATAGATCTAGATAACATGTATGTGGCCTTTGCTCGCAAATTGAACCTAAATGACTATGGATTTAAGATATGAACTGTTTTTAAATGTATTTATAAATGCTGCTCTCTTTCCTTAAGCAAAGTAAAAAGTAAAGAGCCCCCTCACGCCAAGGGGCGTATAGAGAATATGGTGTTAGTGTGTTAGTGACAAGAATTTTTACAGACCTTCAGCAGATGATTTTTGGGGTAATGTAGTCGGTATTACGCCCGAGCCGCTATACTTTCCCAGAAAAAAAAATTCTGGTACCCATTTAAGGCTGGGTGAACCCGGACGCCGTCGGTCAGGATTAAACCCGGCCTCTTATCCTTTGCAGTCCTGTTCACTAACCACTGAGCTATCGCGGCTCCCATTTTCCTTAAGCCTTATTTTATTTAATGGCATGTTTGAATCAGTTCTTCGATTTATTCTTCTACAGCAATAGGCTGCTTCACCAATATCTAGATCAACGGACTAGAATGTTGAACTGGATCAACGACCATGACCTGGAAGTGATTGAAGTCTGTTCAGGTTCTTCATCGTTTGCCGTGTTGGATTTAGATTCGATACAGACAGTCATCTGGAGCAGAATATGAATTATTCTCGATTACATAAGAGGCAAACACGATATATGTGATAATAACATGCACAAATAGTTTTAATAAACTCAAAACATCAGCGCGAAAACACAAAGTTCACAAAACAATTACAACAGGAACCCACTAACAAAAACATCACTGATGCCGATGAATTTAAAACTTCAATAGAGGAATTACATTGATGGAACATAATGACAATGAATGATTGAATGAATGAATAAAATGAACTTGGGGGACCTGGGTAGCCATAATGACTTCCGTTTCCAAGATAGTGGAAACGGTTCGAGTTTTTCTCATCGCTGCAGAAGTTGCATTTGGGGTCTGATTAATTTCGGCTCTTCATTGTAATTTTCTGCGTTAAAGTCAAAATGATGTTCTACTTAACACATCTGCGGAGTAGTATGCACGGCAATATTCCTTTTTGACAAATCAAGTGTTGTGAATGCGACCTTCCACCTTCTAGAGTTGATCTGCGGTTTACGTGACATTGAGCGCTGTTCAATGACCGTTGTTGGAATTGTTTGACGCAAGTCATTTACATTGTACAACGCATTAATGTGGATTGCTCCGTCAAGTCAGCCGAAGTTTTATCTTTTTAGGGAATTTGCACCAAGTTTCGTTTGTTGTAGGCTGCATTCACTAGAGTAATCAGGAATCTATGGGCACATCCATTGTTGTGTGTGCTACGTCATCATAATGGCTCCTCGTATATCCCTAGACCGGCCATACGTTAATCTTACGGTCTGTTGTTTGATGTGCGACGGGGATAATCCGACGACTGTGCTTTATATGTTCGGAATTGGAGTCAAAAACGATATCCTAACATCATTAAGCGCTATACATTTTTAAAAATATGACGATCATCATTTTCAGGAGGACGTGAACTTCCGGTCAACATTGTGGATAGGCGGCAGGAACCATTAAAGGCTATGTATGAAAGTGTTCCTTGTTGCAGTTTCCTTATATTCCAAGTCCGGCTTGTTGCAGGAGCTACTTAGTTACTTACTATGCACACCGTGAGCTGTGTATTTCATCCGTTTTGATCATGTTTCGATATTCCAATTGTTTACGATGAATGATGGTATCGTATGGCAGGGAACAGTTGGCTGTGTTCACTTTCAGTGCCGTTTTGCCTTATGTATTTTGGCGTGTACTGAGACTGATATGATTGCGACTACAGCTACCTTTCTTTGTTTGGGAGATGAGTTAGTAATTCGGATGATTCCACTGGCACGGGCGGTTGAGCGATTATTGATTTTAATTCGTTTGCAGTGATACCGAGGCCTTCCATAACCAAAGAACCAAAGAACCTGTTTTAGTATTGTTTCACTTGTCTTTATTATGTACTGAAGTGATGTCTTTTTCTTTGTTGTTACCATTACTTCTCTCTTTTTGCTATTAAGGCTGAGTCCTTTATTTTTGCTTCCTTTCACTATAATGTCTATATATACTATATATAGACAATATATATATATATATAAGTAAAGTACCCCTGTCACGCCAAGTGGCGTATAGGGAATATGGTGTTAGTGACCATAAATTTTACAGACCTTCGGCATATAATTTTTATGGTAATGTGGTCGGTATTACGCCCGTGCCGCTTCACTTTCCCAGAAAAAAAATCCGGTACCCATTAAAGGCTGGGTGAAACCGGAAACCGTCGGTTGGGATCGAACCCTACACCTTGTCCTTTGTAGTCAAGTTCATAACCACTGAGCTATCGCGGCTCCCATAGACAATATACAGAAGCAAAAAATGTATGAATTCTACGAGACTTCGGTAAATATAAACACATTGTCACCTTCAAATGGGAGTGAAACAAAATAGTGAAGAATACAGAAAATATACAAGGGCTCTTAGAGAAGTGATATGTAGATTATGAAACACAATATATCATGAATGTCTGCTGCAGAATAGAAGACCTCTATAAACAAAGGAAGGAGACACGGAGAGATATTCAGGGAAATCAGAACAAAAGCAGGTGATTTTTTACCATCCGCACAATAAATAATTACTTTTTCTCTCTCTCTCTCTCTCTCTCTCTGCGATCAATATTCAATCAGAATAGGATTCCAGACTCTCTCATGAAGTCAGCTTTCTATTTAAGTGATTCGATTGCCCCATATAGTTTCTCTTCCAGGGAGGTGAGTGTGGACCACATTGCTCTTCTCAGGTCCGTGTACTTGGGGCAATCCTTTATATATTTACTTGTATTTATCTTACGCACCTACATATCTGTAGCTAATTACTGTTTGGGAAATACGCTAACGGAACATAACTATATTTAGCAAAATGAAGTGAATACTGTAAAGTAATGTACACAAATATCCGTTATAGCTCATTCGTTAGTGAACATGTCTACAAAGGTCTAGAGGTCGGGTTAGATCCTGATCGACGGCTTCCGGGTTCACCCAGCCTTAAATGGTACCAGATTTGTTTCTGGGAAAGTAAAGCGGCACTAATGTAAAACCGACCACATTATCCCAAAAATCAGGTGCTGAAGGTCTGTAAAAAAATATGGACACTAACACCAAATTCCCTAAACGCCACTTGACCTGATAAGGCTATTTACTTTTTTTTAATTTTCAAAGATATCACAAAACACTCAGATATAATAATAGAAAGTGATGAAAAGAACCAAATGAAAAGCCAGCAGCAAAAAAAAAAAAAAAAAAATTAAATACAATCTGAAGACATCAACAGAATATGGTGACAATCCAGCTCAGTGTATCCAGACTGCAGGGTAGGATAGTGTTAATGTTTATCTAAGGAGAAGATTTTTTTTTTTTAAATGGAAAAAAAAAACAATGTACGGTTAAAGCTTTACGTAACTGACGGACGACACAAATTTGAACGATGTTTCGGCTCAATAGACCTTCAGCAGGAACAAACAAATACACACACATCCAGACATCTAGGTAAACAAAACTAGTCCGACAAAGCTAAATAATAATGAAGCATCCCAAACAAATAATTTAAAGATAATACGAGAAACACAAATCAAAATGTCTTCCCTGTATCATGGACAGAAGAAGAATGAACGGCGCAGAATACGCGGTGTGTACCAGTCAATGGTAGGGTCACAAACAGGTTAAAGGGTTCTAAAAATATATTGAGGAGGGGCATTGTTTAGGTAACCTCGACTACAACGCTACCGCCAATGTCTTTACATACCTACGCATCTACATATATACATACATATTCATATATATATATATATATATATATATATATATATATATATATGCACACATATGGGCGTAGTCGTATATATATATATTTACGTCTACGCGCTTATGTGTGCGTACGCACAAATGTGAAAATGTGTGCATACAGCCTTCAAATCCAGAAGTGTCCATACCGAGGTCTGCGTGCATACACAAAGGAGTAAAAATAGACCAGAATTATAGCAGGTACTCGAAAGGAGGAAAGAGTGAGATGTCTTAGAGCTGGGTTCACTAAGAGCATGTAACAGGTAAGGTGCCATGTAGTGCAGATGGAAAGGGTAACGCCTTGCACAAAGGTGAGCAGACCAGATAAAGAGATATAGGAGACAACCAAAGTATCGCCGTGTGGTCTAGTAGAGAACTGTGAATGCATATACTAATGTGCTCATACATGGGCAGAAGAGTGGAATATGCAATAGGGAAGGTGCAGTCGCAGGGAAAATATGTATACGAGTGTAATACATTCATGCCTCGTGGGGTCGGTGAACCCAATTGGCCTAAGAGGCGATTTTCAAGGTGAACCGACTGCGGTCGCCCGAGTGCAAAGGACAATACCAGTGATACAGATGCCGTTTTTGCCCTTGTGATCTGAGGAATTGAAATGGAACGCCAGTATTATGGTGAACATCCCGAAGATGTTCATAAAATCTTTCTGCTAAACATCTCCAGACTCGCCAATATATGTCATGTGACAGCATTGACATGGCATGAATGATGTTGCGGGACACACATGTGAAAATATCATTGATCTCGAACCGTCTGTTAGGTAATAAGACAAAGTCGGTGCGGAGCACATAAGTGCAGGTGATACAGTTACGTCCACAGGGGACCGTACCCAAGTGTTTGTGGTCAGTGCGAGCACTTCTGAATATGCATGCTGTATGCGCACATTTTCACATGTGTGTGTACGCGCTTGAATGGGTGTAAGCGTATATATATATATATATATATATGTGTAGGTGCGTAGATACATATAGACATTGCCGGTGGCGTTGTAGTCGAGGTAACCTAGACAATGCCCCCAAAATATATTTTAAAAACCTTTTAACCTGTTTGTGACCCTCCCATTGGCAGGTACATACCGCGTATTCTGCGCCGTTCCTTCATCCTTCTTCTGTCCACGATACAGGGAAGACCTTTTGATTTGTGTTTCTCGTACTAGCTTTTAATTATTTTGTTTTGGATGCTTCATTATTAGTTAGCTATGTAGGACTAGTTTTGTTTACTTTCTGGATGTGTGTGTTGTTTGTTTGATCTTGCTGAATGCCTATTGAGCCGAAACGCCGTTCAAATTTGTGTAGTCCATCAATTACGTAAAGTTGGTGAATGCTGATGTCAATCTTGTTTGTTACACATTGTTTTCTTATAGGTTTCTTCGAACATTTCTTGAAATGTTTCCTCAGCTTTTCGTGTTATGCTTGCCGCAATCATCAAGGACTATTTTGTGTTTGGGTTGTGTGTCATCATTGAAGCTTTTAGTTATTCTCCATAGTTTAGTTGTGTCTGTTTTAGTTAGTCTCTATAGTTTAGTTGTGTCTGTTCTAGTTAATCTCCATAGTTTGGTTGTGTCTGTTTTAGTTAGTCTCTATAGCTTAGTTGTGTCTGTTTTAGTTAATCTCCATAGTTTGGTTGTGTCTGTTTTAGTTAATCTCCATAGCTTCGTTGTGTAAGCTTTAGCTAGTCTCCATATTTTGCTGTCTGTTTTAGTCAGTCTCCATAGTTTATTTGTGTCTGTTTTAGTCAGTCTCCATAGTTTGGTCGTATATGTTTTAGACAGTCTCCATAGTTTGGTTGTGTCTGTTTTAGTCAGTCTCCATAGTTTGGTTGTGTCTGTTTTAGTCAGTCTCCATAGTTTAGTTGTGTCTATTTTAGTCAGTCTCCATAGTTAGGTTGTGTGTATGTTTTAGTCAGTCTCCATAGTTTGGTTGTGTCTGTTTTAGTCAGTCTCCATAGTTTGGTTGTGTATGTTTTTGACAGTCTCCATAGTTTGGTTGTGTCTGTTTTAGTCAGTCTCCATAGTTTGGTTGTGTCTGTTTTAGTCAGTCTCCAAAGTTTAGTTGTGTCTGTTTTAGTCAGTCTCCATAGTTAGGTTGTGTATGTTTTAGTCAGTCTCCATAGTTAGGTTGTGTATGTTTTAGTCAGTCTCCATAGTTTGGTTGTGTATGTTTTAGACAGTCTCCATAGTTTGGTTGTGTCTGTTTTAGTCAGTCTCCATAGTTTGGTTGTGTCTGTTTTAGTCAGTCTCCATAGTTTGGTTGTGTCTGTTTTAGTCAGTCTCCAAAGTTTGGTTGTGTATGTTTTAGTCAGTCTCTATAGTTTGGTTGTGGCTGTTTTAGTCAGTCTCCATAGTTTGGTTGTGTATGTTTTAGTCAGTCTCTATAGTTTGGTTGTGTATGTTTTAGTCAGTCTCTATAGTTTGATCGTGTATGTTTTAGTCAGTTTCCATAGTTTGGTTGTGTATGTTTTAGTCAGTCTCCATAGTTTGGTTGTGTATGTTTTAGTCAATCTCCATAGTTTGGTTGTGTATGTTTTAGTCAGTCTCTATAGTTTGGTTGTGTATGTTTTAGTCAGTCTCCATAGTTTAGTTGTGTCTGTTTTAGTCAGTCTCCATAGTTAGGTTGTGTATGTTTTAGTCAGTCTCCATAGTTTCGTTGTGTCTGTTTTAGTCAGTCTCCATAGTTAGGTTGTGTATGTTTTAGTTAGTCTCCATAGTTTGGTTGTGTATGTTTTAGACAGTCTCCATAGTTTGGTTGTGTCTGTTTTAGTCAGTCTCCATAGTTTGGTTGTGTCTGTTTTAGTCTGTCTCCATAGTTTAGTTGTGTCTGTTTTAGTCAGTCTCCAAAGTTTGGTTGTATATGTTTTAGTCAGTCTCTATAGTTTGGTTGTGGCTGTTTTAGTCAGTCTCCATAGTTTGGTTGTGTATGTTTTAGTCAGTCTCCATAGTTTGGTTGTGTATGTTTTAGACAGTCTCCATAGTTTGGTTGTGTCTGTTTTAGTCTGTCTCCATAGTTTAGTTGTGTCTGTTTTAGTCAGTCTCCAAAGTTTGGTTGTGTATGTTTTAGTCAGTCTCTATAGTTTGGTTGTGGCTGTTTTAGTCAGTCTCCATAGTTTGGTTGTGTATGTTTTAGTCAGTCTCCATAGTTTGGTTGTGTATGTTTTAGTCAGTCTCCATAGTTTGGTTGTGTATGTTTTAGTCAGTCTCCATAGTTTGGTTGTGTATGTTTCCAAGTTGAAATTTTAAGTTTACACGTGCCAGCTTATCTGAATTTCCAATTACTTCTTTTCATTCTATCTTTCTCGTGTATTGCAGGTTTTAATTTTTCTCTTTAGTGCGATATTGCTCTCATTATTTCGTGAGTTTGACAAAGCACCAATTGTATATATTGAATTCGAGTAGTGTATTTCTTCAGTACATCTATGATATGCGTTCTTTACTCCAAACCCACCCCCTCCCCAGCAACCCCCAGGATATCTTGTTTTACAGCTTATAGATAATCTGTGTGAAGACTGTGATCTTGTGCTTTATATTTTGATTCATTGCGATGTTTTCGACTAGCTTATTTCTTTTATTTGAAAAAGGGTCTAATTTGCTTTTTTGAAATCCAGCCGTGTGCCATATTATGTACTATTATGTCTGCGTTGTTTAAGATGTGAAAGATGACTGATTCATCAATTCCTTCTGGCTGCTAGTTTACACTTTTAGTTGTTAACCTGTGGATGTCATGCGTGGCTATATCATCATCATCATCATCATCATCATCATCAAACACCGTGCCTGCTGGCGTGGGTGATCATGTCACTCCACAACTTTCGATTTAGACAGTTATTTATGATTACCGTTGTTGACCTTCTGCCTAGCCACATTCTTAAGCTGTCTGGAATCTTTTCTCTTTGCCTTCCTCTATCTCTGTATCCCTCTAACTGCCATACAAATAAGGGCTTGATTTAGTATTAGAGGCATATCCATGGTAAAGGTTGATTGCAGATATTGATTGAGTCAGAATGGCTTGCTAAATGTTAAGGATAAGGCAAAAGTTAGACCTCTTGAGCTAAAACCGTAAACAAACCGACGGAAAGCAACAGTAAACTGCCGTCGTAACTTCTTTGTACAATCATGAATCACCACAACAATAGAAATAACAGCAACGTTAAGGGGGATTCAAATGGAAAACCCTCGTTCGGTAGGTGACATCATGTGCTACAGGTGATACCCGATCGTCGTCAAGCTACAGTAAGCAAAATAAAGATAAAGCAAACTCTAAAGATAGGTACTTGGAATGTGAGAACACTCATGCAGAAGGGTAAACTGGAAAACATCATACACATCGTTTTTGGCAATGTAATGAGAAGAGAACAACTGGAATATATTTGTGATAACTGGAAAAATTGAGGGACGAAGAGATAGAGGTAAGCAAAGAGAAAAAATACCAGACAACTTAAGAGAATAGCTTAGCAGAAGGTCAACAACAGAAATGATAAATAACTGTCGATATCGAAAGTTGTGGAGAGACATGATCACCTACGCCAGCAGGCCCGGTACTTGCTGATGATGATGAGTGATCTAAACATATAAAGCCAAGCATGAAGGCACAAATACTTGTTAGCGGGTGTGCATTACGAACTTCAGTATTCGTTTAATTCCGTCATTTTTTTTTGAGGGTTTACAACTAGTACTAGCACAAACCAACTCAAAGTTACATAAGTAGAATATATCTCACCTCAAAGCCCAATAATCGCTGTTATAAGTTGCAGGTGTAATGTTCCCACTGAAAACTGACCAGCGCCATTTGTCGATGACGTAGTAGTAGGGAATATACATAGCCTTCTCAAGGGCCATTTTCATCAAAAAATTAAGGTCAAATTCTGAAAAAGAAATGAGAACTATCTAATTCATTCAACTTTTAGTTTTGTTCTTCCCCTATAAATTATGGTTCATATCTATTAACATTAATGTATGTTCCCCTTTAATATAATCTAAGTGTTCGCTCCTGTATTTCAGTTAGACCCATGATTATACAACGAAGTTACCCCGGTGGATTTCATTTGCCTACCGTCGATTTGTTTGCATTTGTCTCAACTAGCCTTTGACAAAATAGCCTCACCCATTCGGCAGTGGGGTTACTTTGTTCTTAACATATGGATCCAATCATGGACAATGCGACGACAGATCAGTAAAAGAAAACTCATTGCTGTTTTTATGACGACTGTTGTTGTTCCACTCAGCAAAGTAAGAGAGAAAATTCTTGAAATGTGGTGACACAAGAACACTTCGTCAATTTATAAAATTAATAACAATAATTGATCACCTCTGTATGTGGGCAATTCATCAATTTGTGTAACTTTATAACAATAATTCATTACCTCTGTCTGTGGGCGCTTCATAAATTTTTGTAATAATAACAATAATTCATTATCTCTGTCTGTGGGCGCTTCATACATTTTTGTAATAATAACAATAATTCATTATCTCTGTCTGTGGGCGCTTCATAAATTTTTGTAATAATAACAATAATTCATTATCTTTGTCTGTGGGCGCTTCATAAATTTTTGTAATAATAACAATAATTCATTATCTCTGTCTGTGGGCGCTTCATAAATTTTTATAATAATAACAATAATTCATTATCTCTGTCTGTGGGCGCTTCATAAATTTTTTTAATAATAACAATAATTCATTATCTTTGTCTGTGGTCACTTCGTCAATTTTTATAATAATAACAATAATTCATTACCTTTGTCTGTGGTCACTTCGTCAATTTTTATAATAATAACAATAATGCATTACCTTTGTCTGTGGTCACTTCGTCAATTTTTATAATAATAACAATAATTCATTACCTTTGTCTGTGGTCACTTCGTCAATTTTTATAATAATAACAATAATTCATTACCTCTGTTTGTGGTCACTTCGTCAATTTTTGTAATAATAACAATAATTCATTACCTCCACTGTGACCGCTTCGTCAATTTGTGTAACTTAATAACAATAAAGAGACAATGGCTGCGATCTCCGATTAGTACAGTCACTGCCAAGAAGGAAAGGAATGACAAGCTACCTTCTTATATTGCCTAGTCTAATCATGACAAATCACAACTCAATAATAGTAAAAGAAAGTAACAAGAAAAAATTCACTCAGTCTGAATAGAAAGAAAACAGAAGTAATGGTTATATCGAAGAAACAATCATCACCAGCATGCAGCATAAAAATAAACAAGACAAATTTGAAACAAGTGCAACGTCTGAAATACTCGGGCACAATAATCACATCACATCAGATGGAAGATGCACAACGGAAATAAAAGGCAGAATAGCTCAGACCAAAATAGCATTTCAGAAAATGAAAAAAATATCTTATGCAACAAATCTATGTCAATAAAAATGAGAAAGAGAATTCATCGGTGCTTTATAGAACCAATTCTGACCAAAGGAAGCGAATCATGGACAGTAGACAAACAAATGAAAAGGCGATTAGAGGCCACAGAGTTGGGATTTCTCAGAACAATGTTGAAAGTTCCCTGGACAGCTAAACAGACCAATGAGGAAGTTCTCAAAGAGGAAAACACAAAAAGGCAGCTCCTAAAAAACATGAGAAAGAAACAATCAACATTTTTCGGGCACATCATGAGAAACGGAAAGTTGGAATACTTGGTTACAACTTGCAAAATAAAAGGAAAGAGAGATCGCGGACGACAAAGATAGAAAATACTGGATAGCTTGGTGTCATGGCATGGAAAACAGTCAACAACAGAACTCATACGATGCACTGTAGATAGAAGATTGTGGAGGGACATGATCGCCTACGCCAACCTGTATGGCACGTGATGATGATCAATAACAATAATTGATTACCTCTGTCTGTGGTCACTTCGTCAATTTTTGTAACTTAATAACAATAGTTCATTACCTCTGTCTGTGGGCACTTCATCAATTTGTGTAGCTTAATAACAATAATTGATTACCTCTGTCTGTGGACACTTCATCAATTTGTGTAACTTAATAACAATAATTGATTACCTCTGTCTGTGGACACTTCATCAATTTGTGTAGCTTAATAACAATAATTGTTTACCTCTGTCTGTGGGCACTTCATCAATTAAACATAATTTCTTCAAGTGTTCTGGTGTCTTCACTGACATATAAATGGCATCACCAATAGCCTCGTTAAAACCTGAAATTAACAGAGGAGATTTAATGTCATTTTAAAAGCACACCGACTTGCTGTTTTAAAATACAATTCTCTAATGTATGTGTTGGTTTAGTTCGTTCCGAAATTCGTGCCCACAGTGTTTATCAATTATTTCGGAAACTGTTTGATGAATTTATGTAAATATTTTTTGTGAAATCTTATTTTTTTTACCGACCTTAAGATTTTATAACATTTAAGTAAAAGAAAAGTGGTCTGAATTTTACACAAAACGTTTTTTGTTATATAATTTTAGGAAAATATAAAACAATGTGCTCTAATTAATAGATTGTACAATCTAATTATTAGATTGTACTGTAAATTACATTAAATTTCTAACAAACTCTTAGTGGATTGAGTCTTACAAATTACGGTTAAGTGAGAGCGAGATGGTGCTAAGATTGTGTGGAGAGCACGTGAAATATGCCTTTTTTAAACGGCGAGTTGATTACAACAAAAGTGGGTATTGTAAAATCATAAAAATTAGGCCAACCAAGAAAATTATATTTTTATATTCCTCAAAGGAGCAAAAGTCTTTCCTAAATTTATGACAATAGGTACAAGAAATCAGACATAAGTTTTGTGAAAAAATAAGGTTTCATAAAAAAGAATTACAGAAATTCATCAGTTCCTGAGAACATTATTATACTCTGTGGGGACGAATATCTGAACGAACTATAGCAGTATCCTTTCTGTATGTTATTAACATATATCGAATTTGTAACCCAGTAAGAGTTATGTCCCTTCCTGAAACTAAGTCTGAGGTTCCTCTTCTACCTTTCAGCTCCCTGTGGAGCATAGGTCTTCAACAAACACTTTTCAAATCGTTCTGTTTTTTGTCATTCTTTTAAAATCATTCCATGTCGTCCCCATCATCTTCATCTCTGCTTCTATCTGTCTTCTCCAAGAATTCCTTGGTCTTCCTCTTTGTCTTTTTCCCTGGGGATTCTCAAAAATGGTCTGTTGTGTACTACTCTCATTTGGGGGCCTCGGTAGCCTAGTTGGGAAAACCACCAGACTGGACTACCGACGTTCGGACAACCCGTGTTCGATTCCCGCTGGGAGCAGTGTGAGTTGTACTCGCGGTTGGAAAACAAAATATACCCCCACGGTCGACCCAGCCGTTGGTAGAAAGGGGTACCAGGGTATTACCCTGGGAAGGTGAGGAATGTCGCTTCGCATCTGAGTTTCGATGCTTGAGGAGACACTATACAGAAATCTGCGAACATTTCTGGATAGGCGGCCGAGCACATATGGGTGGAAACTCGCGTGCTAAGACGCCGGTTCAAGGCTCGTACTTTACCTTTACCTTTACTCTCAGTTGACTTCCGCAGTGTGTGTCCTATCCAGCGCCATCGTCTTCGCTGTATCTTTTTATCCACTGGTATTTGACTGCTACATTTCCATTATACTATGTTAGTGATTTTGTCCTGCAATTTCCGTCCTTTTCTTCTGCGTCATCATCATCAGTAAGTACCGGGCCTACTGGCGTAGGTGATCATGTCTCTCCACAACTTTCGATTTCGGCAGCTATTTATCATTTCTGTTGTTGACCTTCTGCCAAACCATTCTCTTAAGCTGTCTGTTATTTTCTCTCTTTGCTTCTCTCTGTCTCTTCGTCCCTCAATTTTTCCAGTTGTTACAATATATTCCAGTTGTTCTCTTCTCATTACATGGCCCCAAAAAAATTGTTTCTTCCTAATATTGGAAATTAGCTCTCTTTTTGCTTTGACCTCTCTCAGGACATCTTCATTTCTCTTCTTAGCTGTCCACGGCACTCAACATTCTTCTATAAAACCACATTTCTACAGACTCCAGTGATTTTCTTGCCTGTTGTCATATTGTCCATGATTCGCATCCATGTGTTAAGACTGGCTCTACGTAACATTTAAGAGCTCGTTTTCTTGTTTCTATTGTCAAAAATGGATTGCATAGTATCTTCCTCTTTTTATGAAGCTCTTTTTGCCGAGCCATTCTGCATTTCACCTCTGTTGTACATCTACCATCTGAGGTTAACAATGTTCCCCGATATTTAAATTCATTTTCCCTGTTTTAATATTGTTCCATTTATCTTTATTGCGCACTGCGGTGATGACTTATTCTTTGTTGTTACCATTACTTCTGTCATTTTGCTATTAAGGCTGAGTCTTTTAACCATCACATATCATCATCATTATGTGCCATACCGGTTGGCGTAGGCGATCATGTCCTTCCACAATCGTCTATCTACAGTGCTTCGTATCAGTAATAATCACATATTGATAGGCCTAAACTCACAATCAGTGGAAATAGTGAAAAGGCATAACTAGTAGCCAGGTAGATCAGTAAAATATCAGACATCAAAATGCACAGTGCAATGCATAAGAGACGCTGCGGAATATGTATCAAAATGCTCACTTTGGTTTGATACTGAGAGGCTATAAGGATTAAAAGATGAAATAAAGTCCAGTCAAGGTACGAGACTTGAATCGGACTCTTAGCATGCGTATTGTTACCCATATGTGCTTAGCCGCCTATTCTGAAGTGTTCGGAGACTCATGTTTAGTGTCGCTTCAAGCATCGTCACTCACAAGCGAGGCGCCGTTCCTCACCTACCCAGAGTTCTACCCTGGTACACTTTTCTGCCATGGGCTGGGTCAACCGCGGGGGTATTTTTGATCAAACAAGAGTACATTTCACAAACTTCTCCCAACGGGAATTGATTGACGGGTTCTCCGAACGTCTCTAGCTAGTGGAGTGATTTACCCAACTAGGTTACCGAGGCCCCCAATTTTTTACTGTGATACTGAAAGACAATCAAGATGACAACATATAATGTTAATTTCATAAATTAGTGAACTTGATTTTTATGTGTTTTTTTTTTTTTTTTTTGGGGGGGGGGGCATGATTTCAATGATCACTTCTCTTTATATGTTTTGTATAAATGGGATAATATATTTTACATTTTTGACAATAGAAATAAGAAAATGAGTTCTTAAAAGTTAAGTAGAGGCAGTCTTGGAATATGAATGTGAATCATGGACAATAGGACAACAAACAAGAATATCACTGTAGGCTGTAGAAATGTGGTTTTACAGAAGAATATTGAGAATACCATGGACGGCTAAAAAGAGTAATGAAAATGTTCTGAAAGAGGCCAAAACAAAAAGAGAGCTAATTTCCAATATTAGGAAGAAACAATCATCATTTTTTGGCCATGTAATGAGAAGAGAACATTTGGAATATATTGTAACAACTGGGAAAATTGAGGGACGAAGAGATAGAGGGAAGCGAAGAGAAAAGATACCAGACAGCTTAAGAGAATGGCTCGGCCGAAGGTTAACAACACAAATAATAAATAACTGTCGAGATCGAAAGTTGTGAAGAGACATGATCACCTACGCCAGCAGGCCAGGTACTTGATGATGATGATGAATATAATTTACAGACATTACCTGGATTGGCGGCCTCCTTGTAGACATAAGGTTGTTTTCTGTACGCCATAAACTGATAAATGTGACCCATCTCATGGTGAATATAATCGAAGGAAGACTCGCGTACTGACGAGCACGCTCTTATCCTAGAGTCATTAGAGTTTATATGTTAAAGTCATTTATTTTGCATGTTAAAGTCAAAGAAAAACAGTGCACAGCTTACAAGAAAGTAAGGAAAATTAGAATTGTAATTGATGTGTTTTTTTTTGCGTTCGGCAATTTTCACCTTTTACTATGTCCCAACTAAAGTTTGAGTATTAATCCGTTTTTGCTTGGCAGCCATGTGTGCGGGGTTTCCTCGCCGCACAGGCAGATAATTCTGTCTTTGGAGGTACTCACATTTTTTTTTCAGTCAATGAAATTTCTTTCGAAGTGTGTATGTGTGCTTTTTTTTTTTGTCTGGTTCTTAAAGTTTATTTAAAAAAAACGTAAATACTAATGTCAAAATATGAACATCGCATTTTCAATAATTAAATTTCATTGTACACAAATTGCATCTCATTATACACAACCTGTATCTCATTGTACACAACTTGCATCTCATTCCACACAACATGCATCTCATTGTACACAACTTGCATCTTATTGTACACAACTTACATCTCATTGTACACAACTTGCATTTATTGTACACAATTTGAAACTCATTGTACACAACTTACATCTCATTGTACACAACTTGCATTTATTGTACACAATTTGAAACTCATTGTACACAACTTACATCTCATTGTACACAACTTACATTTCATTGTATATAACTTGTATCTCATGGTACACAGCTTGCATCTTAATTCTACACAACTTACATGCATCTCATTGTACACAAATTACATCTCTTTGTACACAAATTACATCTCTTTGTACACAACGTGCATCTCATTGTACACAAATTACATTTCTTTGTACACAGCGTGCATCTCATTGTACACAACTTGCATCTCATTGTATACAACTTACATCTCTTTGTACACAGCTTACATCTCATTGTACACAGCTTACATTACATTGTACACAACTTACATTTCATTGTACACAGCTTGCATCTCATTGTATACAACTTACATCTCTTTGTACACATCTTACATCTCATTGTACACAGCTTATATTACATTGTACACAACTTACATTTCATTGTACACAGCTTGCATCTCATTGTATACAACTTACATCTCTTTGTACACAGCTTACATCTCATTGTACACAGCTTACATTACATTGTACACAACTTACATTTCATTGTACACAGCTTGCATCTCATTCTATACAACTTACATATCATTGTACACAGCTATATAAGTGATAAACAAGAGTGGTGACAACACACAACCTTGTCTTACACCAGATGTAACTGCCAATTGTTTTAATGCTCCTTTGCTCTCTCTAATCACACATTAATCTAATGACAAATCGGCAGACCTAAACTACGATATAGAGATATCTGCAAATCATCTCTGAAAGACTTCTCCATCTGTGAAAACGACTGGCAACATCTGGCAAGTCATCGCACATCATGGAGAGCATGTATAAGGAACGGTATAACAACATTTGAGACTGTGCTAAGACAGGACTTAGAAGAGAAGAGACTCATGAACAAGGATGGTAAACCCTGTGGACCAGCGAGCCTGACCTGTTCATTATGTGACCGCGTGTGTTTGTCAAACATTGGTAGAATTAGCCACGAGAGAAGCTGTTCGGCAAAAACAATACCTCAAAAAAATACGCAATAGCCTCCACTAGACCGTCTGACAAGACGAAAAGGGCCATATACATCATTTTACACAACTTACATCTCACTGTACACAGCTTACATCTCATTGTACACAACTTACACCTCATTATACACAACTTACATCTCGTTGCACACAAATTATATCTCATTGTGAACAACATGCATTTCATTGCATAAATTTACATTAATTTCAAATTTCAAGATTTATGTCTCAACATTATATAATAGGTAGTTGCAAATTATAAACAGATAATGAAAGCACTCAGTCCCAACATTTACATCACATCTCAAGCACGAAACATAGATCTCAACATCTATGTGGCCTCTAATCCAGGGTTGCCAGATATATTTTTGGATTTTTGGCCAAAAAGTGTTGAAAAAAAGCCAAATTAGGCCAAATAGTCAATTAAAAAGCCAAAAAAAGGCCAAACATTTCTGCTATACTCACATCACATGAAACTCTCCAGATCAAGATTATTAACGTCATCCGCATCAGAGCTACCTGATTCTACAGCATACAAATTCTCTGATGTAAATTCTTTGAGCCTTTTTGCTGATGGGATGAAGTCTTTACAACATTTGTTTGAAAGCAACAGTTCTGCTCTAATCCTGACAATAGAGTCAAGCAAATGCAGTTGCATCTTATTCCTTGCTTTTGTCTTCACTGACGTTACAATGGAGAAAATTCTTTCAACTATGGCATTGCTGCATGGGGTGATCAGACAAGTTAGGGCAAAGTTGGCTAACTCTTTGAATGACTGATGCTGATGTATGCCAATCCAAAACTGTTCACTGTCAGTAGGAAGTCCATCTTTCTTAAACATGGTATCTTCTTTCCAATCAATCAATATAATTTTTCTGTATTGTTCTTCAATAGTGCTGATGTTACTTCCTGCTAGGTGTAAGAAGGGTAAGTCTGAAAACGTTGCTCTCGAAGCTTGATTTAAAATAATCCGTGGACTCAGCTTTGATAGATTTTGAAATATATTACTCGCCGAAGGAAGTCTACATGTTATTTGATTGAGAGCTTCCTCTAGCATACACATACATCTTTCTTTGACATTTTTAATTTCGTGATGAGCGTCAGTGTTGTTGTTCTTTTGTAGGAACGTATTACATTCTGTTAAAAATTTGATACCAAAATCAACTTGATTTATATCCTTTCTTTGTCCATTTGTATCATACAATCTGTTCTGAAGACTTGCCTTTTGTAAAAATAATTCTTGACACAGTTCATGAGGATCAGCTTTAGTTTGTTGAAAAAGGCCATTGAGTCTTTCAAATTCCTGCACAACGGGTGTTGCGAAAACAAAGAACAAGTAATTGTTATAATCTAACATCATGTCCTTTAACAATCGTGCTTTGTATTTTGTGTCAAACTTTGACTGGGCTAATTCAGTACTCATGAAATAAGCCTTTAGCTCTTCCCAATTCATCAGAATATTAAACATAACTTTTCCTCGCACAAGCCATCGAGTAGCTGATGGTTTCTCAAAAGGCAGTGGAGCAGTTCTGGTTGACTCATATTCTGTAGGTGTATTCATCACTGTAAATAATTCTTTGTAGGCTTCTCGTCTTAGGCTACTGTGGGAAAACCATTGCGGTATTTCTGATAGTAAAAATCCTATATTTGACGGTAGCTTAGCTACTGCATAATAAATGCAAAGTGCCAAAGAATGACAAATACATTTCAGCTGTACACATGAAGGAGATACATTTCTTAATCTAGACCACACTGAGTTGTTACAGCCAACCATGTTTGACGCTCCATCTGATGCAAATCCAATGCAATTTGTGAGACTCTGGCCACATTTTTTTATTTCACCATCAATCAAATTAAATATGTTTTCTCCTGTTGCTTCTTGCACGGGAATTAGCCCAAGATACCCTGTTAGAATTTCCTGTTTTCTTTCACTGAAAAACCGAATTAAGATACACAAGTATTTTTTTGTGGAGACATCTGTAGATTCATCTAAAATGATGGCGTATTTCTTGTCCTGAAAGTCATGGATGAGATCCGTTTTTAGTGCTGGCGATATTATATTTTTTATTAAGCATGAACATTTAGTTCTGTGCAATTTGATGTTTCCTAATGTACTGCCCTGGCCATGTGCTGTCATAATTTCACTCAGATGGTCAATTGTGCGAATTGCACAGTGGCAGGTCATGCTTACAGCAATTTGGAGCTCTGCTGTTTTAACTTTATCGTTATTTTGTCTAGGACTTTGAGTGACACTAAGTTGTGTCTGACTATTTGATGGAACTCTCATCATGTGCTTAGATGATTTCTCATGATTTGAGATGTTTCCTCTTTTTGGTACAATCGTACACCGGCAGAGTTTACAATATGCTGCCTCTGATCCATCAGAAGCTTTCATGAGCCATGGGTATGTTTCTTCCCAAATACTATTGTACTTACGATTGCTATCATAAGATGCTTTCCATTTCTTTGATGAAGAGGCCATGAGTAACACAAGTAATATCTTTATCAAACACAGCGTAGACTAATGTAAATAATTAGTCGACTTGTTAAGCGCACGTCCTAGGCACACTCCTGTACGACGACTCACGACTCACGACTAGTCACGACACGTTCGTTTTGTTTCAATTTTGAAAATGAACTATTTTGAAGAATATTCCTAGAATGAAACATTAAGAATTAAGACCTATGGATTCTGAAAGTGAAAGTAATTTGCAAAAGTGCGCCAAATTCTTATTAAAGTCAGATGATTTGATGCATTTTTGGAGCAAAATAATTATATTTTTAAAGAACTTTTACTGAAATTGTGGTTTATACTTTTTTTTTACTACTGGTTTAGAAAAAAAAGCCAGGAATAAGCCAAAAAACCCAAAAAAGCCAAAGAATTTCTTTAGGCCAAACAAAAACCAAAAAAGCCAGATTTGTGGAATTTGGCCTAAAAAAAGCCAAATTGGCAACCCTGCTCTAATCATCTTCTCATTTGTTTGTCTACTATTCATGATTCGCTTTCACAGGTCACAATTCTATTGTTACAACTCACAATTTGAGCATATTTCTAGATTATTTTGGGAGCCGCGATAGCTCGGTGGTTAGTGAACTGGACTACAAAGGACAAGGGGTAGGGTTCGATCCCTACCGACGGCTTCCGGGTTCACCCAGCCTTAAATGGGTACCGGATTTTTTTCTGGGAAAGTGAAGCGGCACGGGCGTAATACTGACCACATTACCCCAAAAATTATGTACCGAAGGTCTGTAAAATTTATGGTCACTAACACCATATTCCCTATACGCCACTTGGCGTGACGGGGGAACTTTACTTTTTTACTCTAGATTATTTTACGCATATCAGGGTTTCTCTGCAGGTTTAAGTCTTAAATGGACAATTAGTGATATTATAGATACTTCTGCAGATGACTCTCAAGACACAAAGAGTTGTAGAAGACGTGTCTTTATAATTAAAAATAAATTAGCTATGATATATATTCATAATAATTCAAACCTGAAATCTTCTTGGTGATAAAAGTCATAGGAAGCTTCAAGGCAATCAACATTTCTTCCTTCTGGTTTTACTAGCATTGACTTTGTCCAAAATATTGGAAACAATTCTTGAAATCCGAGAGAAATGAAAAAGTCTTCTGATAAGCAGTAAATAGTGTCCACTGTGTAATTCTGAGATCAAATTAAATCAAATGAATCAAGTGAATGAAATGAAAACTAAAATAATATTAATTGTCACTTTAAATTTCAACGTTCCCAATTTGCTTTACAGCATTGAGAGTAAGCGGATTGTTATTTCAGTGGCTCATGAATCGTTCGTATCTTGCTGTCTGCTATTTTATACATTGTATTGTAGATCTACCTTTCTCCCATTTTCTATTTCTTGTAAGTTTTAAGGCTCGATTTTATGCATAATTCTATATAGTATCTAGTTCACTAGTAAATAAATTAAAAACAAATCCCTATAACCCTCATTAGTATTCAGTTTAAACTGTAACTTGGTTAGCTCCCTTCTCTCTTTTCTTCCTCTTGTCCCCTTTCGGGTGTCGAGGGAGATAACAAAGATCTGGTTCTCACACTTTCAATTCTTGGAGGTTATAAGTATCGTTTTGTGTTGAAGTATAGAGGGTCCCAATGTTTGGTTTGACTTGTTCATTGTATGTGTGAATTTCTTTGTCGATTTTACAATCTTTAGAGAATCTTGACTTACGGTGTATGACTGTGCTGGCAACACGACGCTTTTTTTTTGCGATGGGAGTAAAATTTAAATTATAAATTAATTTCGTTGCTTGTAGTAAAAAGAAATTCAAGTGTTCTTGTGTGTGATTTCCAACGGATTTATTTGTGATTTATTTGTGTATCAACACAAGAAGAGATAGAATACCAAATGAAACCATAAGAAAAATGGTATAAAACCCTGCCAAGAATATATAGAACAAAAACAACTTAAATGGATGGGCCACCTGATCAAAATGAATCCTCACCAATCACCACCAAGAGCGTTCTTCTCGAGAAAGCATGGAGAAAGACCTAGAAGACGATGGATAGATGCAGTGATAGAGACATGTAACAACAAATGAAAATCACTAATTCAGACAGTTCGAGCAGCACAAGAACGACAAATGATATAAACCAAGATACCTTTTCGGTACCAGTGAGGAATTGAAAAGAGGAAGAGAATCTTGTTATCGGATATTTAAAGTGTGTTACTTGTTTATAACTTGGTGTTCTATAACTATATTTAATGTCTTCTGTTGTCTTCCTATTGATATAACTTCTGTTTTGTTTGTTCAGTATTTATTTTCATCTTATTCATTTTACATACAGTGTCAGTACTTGGATTTTATTTGCAAATATGCCCAAAAATCTGAACCTACTTTCCTGTTTGATGGCAACGACACCTCATGTAATCCGGACACAGATTCTACATCAGTTGAGGCAACTCTCAATCAATCTTTGCCGTGCTCCTGGTTTAGGATTTATGCGAATGACTTAAAATATCCGGACAGTTTCACGATAAAACTGAATGGTTCTGCCTCATGTAACAATGTATCAAGGTTTGTAGTTAGTCCGCACGAGCCTTCTGCCCTGGGGCTGGTCTGATCAACAAGTTACGGATTGAAAGGGCGATAGTTGCAAATATCTGCTCCAACTACATTGGCGGGGGTCGGAAACTGGCTCTCAAACAGAACACAAACCAGACCAATTTAATGCACAAAACATTTGATGCTTGTTATACAGGAGACGGATGTGGACCAGAGGCCGCAGTTAATAGCAAAACAAAGACCAATCTCTATGACAATGACTGCACACACACACAATGGAGAAGTGGAACCAATTATGTTTACTGGTATCTGAACTTTGCAACGCCCCAGAAGACTCACATCATTCGAATCTATCATCGAGCTAGCACTATGATTCGGGTAAAGAATGCCACTCTAAGGGCTTTCTCTGACAGTGGCGGAGTAGTGTTCCAGTATAATGATATATCCTACCCTAATTTATCTGTGAACACTATTGTAGTCAAAACACAAACGTCAATGGCACACATTAAGAATGAGTTCTCACCGACCATTTCGCAGGCCGACAGTGCACTGACGGTATGTGAGGTGCAAACATTTACAGACACCTATTGTCTGGACGAGCAGTCTTGTCGTTTTGTGCAGTGTGTAGTGGGTGTAGTAAAGGCTGCAATGTCATCATCGGTACTTGTCACGGCTACTGTTTACATGGGATCTATGGACACGACTGTTCCGGGTCTTGTCTCAGTGTCTGTCCTTTATTTGAGGAAAAATCTGGAAAATGCCTACATTGTAAACATCTTGGCTATACCTGTAATGACACTTGTCCAGATGGTAATCTTGGGCTACAGTGCGAACAGATGTGTCTGATGGCTGTGACATCATATTTACTCTCAAATGTCCGGACAACTGTTTCAACGACACCTGTCAACAGTCGATCGGGAATCTGTACATGCAAGAGAACGTTCTATGGGTCAGACTGCACTCTCAAAACTCCGGACAACTGTTTAACGAAACCTGTGATTCCCACGTTCAGAAGAGTCTGCCGACTACAACAAGCCCAAGCATATGAACACTTTAATGTGTTTCTGTGCTAGACATGGTTCATTTCTTGGTGTTTTTTAGTGAAACCATGGCTCTTATCTTGGTGTGTTTCTGTCCTAGCCATGGCTCATATCTTAGCTTGTGTGTGCTGGCCATGGCTCATATCTTGGTGTGTGTCATGTTAGTCATATCTCATATCTCGGTGTGTCCGTGTTAATCATGTCTCATATCTTTATGTGTGTCTGTGTTTAGTCATATCTCATATCTTAGTGTGTACCAGTGTTAGTCATATCTCATATCTTAGTGTGTACCAGTGTTAGTCATATGTCATATCTTTGTGTGTGCATGTCTGGGTTAGTGATATCTCATATCTTTGTGTGCATGTTTATGTTAGTCATATCTCATATCTTTGTGTGTGCATGTCTGTGTTTGTCACATCTCATATCCTTGTGTGTGCATGGCTATGTTAATCCCATCTCATATCCTTGTGTGTGCATATCTATGTTAGTCATATCTCTTATCTTTGTGTGCATGTCTATGTTAGGCATGTGTCATATCTTTGTGTGTGCATGTCAATGTCATTTATATCTCATATCTTTATGTGCATGTTTATGTTAGTCATGTGTCATATATCTTGATGTGTGTCAGTGTTAGTCATGCCTCGTATCGCTGTGTGCATGTCTGTATTAGTCACATCTCATATCTTTGTGTGTGCATGTCTGTGTTAGTCACATCTCTCATCTTTGTGTGTGTGTATGTCTGTGTTGGTCACATCTCACATCTTTGTGTGTCTGTGTCTGTGTTAGTCACCTCTAGTGACTCGGGCAGATGGTGCTCGTAAACCTGGGAGGGCCTACCATCTAAGGGCAGAATCCCCCTACATAAAAGATCATCTGCTGCCTTGCAGGAAGATTGGGGACAATCAAAGGCTAGGGAAAGCAAACCCGAATAAAATGCTGGCTGAAATCGGATGCACTGGGTCACTGGCGCAGAACACAGTGCAACGTATTAACGGGTGTTCAGTCAGAGTGGATCTGACAGACTCTAATTGTGATGTTCTGTCTGTGGGGGCGATCAACACACTTAGCCTGACAGCTGACTTCATATGAGAGTCTGGAATCCTTACTCTGATTGAGTCCTGAACGCAGAGAGAGAGAGAGAGAGAGATTTTACATTCTTTGTTCAAGGACAGCAGATGTTGAAGTTATGTTTCATCGTAAGCTTTTAGGGCCTAATCGTCAGAAAAAAAATAGTTCAATTATATTTTCACTATGGTTTGGTATTCTGTCATATTTTGCCAATATAAGTGATAAACAAGAGTGGTGACAACATACAACCTTGTCTTACACCAGATGTAACTGCCAATTGTTTTAATGCTCCTTTGCTCGCTCTAATCACACATCTGTAGTTGTTATATAAGTTCATGAAACATCTAATAAGGTGGTCATTTACTCCGTAATAAGCCAATGGCTGACATAATATATATCTATTCACTATATCGAAAGCTTTCACTTGGTATACAAGTGCTATACATATATATTCTTTCTATATTCTATGTGCTTCTCTAAAAGCTGCCTGAGTGTGTATATATTGCATCTGTACAGCTTCTATTTTTTTCTAAACCCCATCTTTTTTTCTGCATCCAACTGTAGCTCTATAACTATTGTTTAGCTATTTTATTAATCGGGAAATCATCCTCACTACACATTAAACAAGTACATAAGTGATCAGATTCTCTCTTCAGTGTATATCACTCAGCATACAGTAACTAAGGACTACAAAGGACAAGAGGTCGGGTCCGATCCTTATTGACGACTCCCGGGTTCACCCAGTTTACCCGACTGGGCTACCGACGTTCGGACAACCCTTGTTTGATTCCCACTGGAAGCAGTGTCAGGTTGGAAAAAAAAATACCCCGCGGTAGATCCAGCCGCTCGCAGAAATGGGAACCGAGGTATCACTATGGGAAGGTGAGGAATGCCGCCTCGCATCGTGATTTTCGATGCTAGAAACGACACTATCCAAAAGTATCCCGAAAACTTCTGGATAGACGGCCGAGCACATATTGGGGAAAACTCGCATGCTAAGACGTCGATTCATGTCTCGTACTATACCTTGAAGAAGAAAAATGACATTGTTGGAGCATGTTAAAAGACACAACAGTTTAATAATAGTAATACTGGAAAGGAAAATACTAAGTAAAAGAGGCAGAGGCAGACCAAGGCTAACATGGACGAGTAACATCAAAAGATGGACAAGTCAACCTATGACAATCTGCACCATCAAAGCAAGAGGCAGAGTGGAATGACGCTACATGGTTGCCAACCTTCGATGCGGAGACGGCACTCAATGATGATGATGACTATACCTTTACCACCCTTAAAAGGTACCGAAGGCTTCCGGGTTCACCCAGCCTTAAATGGGTACCAGATTTTTCTCTGGTAAAGTAAAGCGACACGAGCGTAATACTGACAACATAACTAAAAAAATCATGTGCCGAAGTCTTATAAAAATTATGGTCACTAACACCATATTTCCCTATACGCCACTTGGCGTGACATCGCTCTTTACACTTAATTTGTGTATACAATAATTGACGATCACAATAATATAAAGGTTTACCACTCATCTTTTGGTCCTGCATAGCGCACTTTTCAGACATCACCCTTTTTGACTTGATGTTCTTGCAGTTTGATGACGGTTGCCATATTTAACTAGAATACATTCTGTTATACTTGTCCCGTCTTCCATTTAAAATTCAGTCCAAACAATTGCGTGCCCTTTCTTTACAACAGTCAACTACACTAGTCTATCCACCTGTTTGTATACACGTACAAGTACCCTGGCCAAAAGAAACTGTGAAGCCAATTTTTGTCAATCTTGACTTTTACAAAGAAGCAACCATTGGCGATGGACCACGATCAATTCCGTCAATGTGAGCATGCCTCTTGGGTAACAGAGAACATGTTTATGGAGAAAAGACAAGCTCTTGATTTAAACACTAACTTCAAAATTGTATAGAAGGCAAGATCTTAATTTAGTTAATAGCTCAAAAATTTTAGACAAGGCAAGCTCCTGATTTGCTTTTTTGATTTAATCATGTGTTGCTCAAATAACTACCCTACGTATAATAGTTGAACAACATTTACAACTACAGTCCCCACTTTATAATAGATTCATAGATTACGAATAGGCTTTTGATAGTTTAGACAAAGGAATGTTTTGGAAATTGCTGAGTCATTACGGATTCGCTATAAAGTTTATTAACCTGATAAAAACAATGTATGAAGGAATGAAATGTAGTGTGGTGCATGAAGGGCAGCTTACAGAAGCATTTGAAATAAGAACAGGAGTAAGGCAGGGATGCCTTCTGTCCCCATTTCTCTTTCTACTGGCCATAGATTGGATTATGAAAATAACTCAAAACAACAGAAATGGAATCCAGTGGTCACTGACCAAATAACTTGATGATTTAGACATTGCTGGTGACATAACACTCCTATCACACAGCCATCAACAGATGCAGGATAAAATGAGCATACTTGATGAGAGATCACAACAGCTGGGACTGAAAACTAATAGATAAAACCAACATTAAGAGAAGATCGTTGTTGTTAAACAACAAGTAGTAAAAAAAAAACGAAATAGAGACTCTGTCAGGCCAAGTGGCGTATGGGAAATATGGTGTTAGTGACCATGGATTTTACAGTCCTTTGACACATGATTTTGGAGTAATGTGATCGGTATTACACCGCTTTACTTTCCCAGATAAATACCCGGTACCCTTTTAAGGCTGGGTGAACCCGGAAGCCTTCTGGTGGGATCGAACCCTCCTCTTGTTCTTTGTCGTCCCATTCACTAACCACTGAGCTATCGCGGCTCCCTGTAACAAGTAGACAAACACAGTATTACATAGAGTATTACACAATTCCTTGGAATCCTCAGGGAAAAAGACAAAGAAGAAGTCAAGGAATTTCTAGATAAGAAAGGACAAAGCAGAGGCGAAGAGATGGAGAAGACATGGAATGATCTTAAAGAATGGTAAGAAACATAACTGTTGGAAAGTGTTTATTAAGACCTATGCTCCACAGGGAGCATAAACGTAGAAGAGGAAAAAGACACACACAGATATGCAGGATATTCGTTACAGTCAGCATTGTTGATCCAAAAATATTGAGGGCTGCGCGATAGGAAATAGACGGAACAAAGAACGAATTTCTCTCTCCTTACAAAAATGTACATGTTAAGGTAACAATGGCCATACCTGTCTTCTCATTTCTTGTTCCACGTTATAGGAAGACCTCTCGGAAATGGCGTGACTAAATCCTGGGATACTATATGTAGGGAAATAGAAGTTGTTTATTAAACACTGTATGGTAAGAGATAAAAACAACAAAAAATATCCTAATGTTTTTTTTATGATGTCCTTATATGAATGTACATCCATTTTTGACAATAGAAACTAGAAAAAGAGTTCTTAAATGTAATGTAGAGCCAGTTGTAACATATGGATGTGAATCATGAAAAGTAGGACAACAGACAAGAAGATCACTGGAGTATGTAGAAATGTAAAAATAACAGACAGCTTAAGAGATTGGCTTGGCAGAAGGTCAACAACAGAAATGATAAATAGCTGCCGAGATCGAAAGTTTTGGAGAGACATGATCACCTACGCCAGCAGGTGACTGCACCTGATAATGATGAACAAATGCATACATTAACAGTTTGTGCCAGACCTGGTACACATAGTGAAGATTACTGATGATCAAGGCAAGTTGGAGAGGTTTCAGGTAGCTGAATTGCCTTCAAAGAAGTAAATGGAAATGTCAATGGTTGTTTTGTTAGTTCAAGATCAGAGATAGGAAGTAAGCAATGTGAGACAATGATGACAAAATAATGGTTTTCGTACAACTGGCAAAGAATACATGTTGACAGTTATGTTCACAAGTTCAAGTACCATAGATCTGACAATTTATTAACACTTTGGCCCATTGCTTTTAATGTTGAAATCTCATCATCTTCTTCTACTTCTTACTACTATTTCTCGCAGCTCACACTCTAGATATTACCACTGCTCGCAGGTCACACTTTAGATATTACGACTGCTCACTGCTCACACTCTAGATACCACCACAGCTCACTGCTCACACTCTAGATACCACCACAGCTCACTGCTCACACTCTAGATACCACCACTGCTCACAGCTCACAATCTAGATACCACAATAGCTCTCTGCTCACAGTCTAGATATTACCACTGCTCACTGCTCACACTATAGTTACCACCACAGCTCGCTGCTCACACTCTAGATACCACCACAGCTCACTGCTCACAATCTAGTTACCACCACTGCTCGCTGCTCAAACTCTAGATACCATCACTGCTCGCTGCTCACAATGTAGATACCACCACTGCTCGCTGCTCACACTCTAGATACAACCACTGCTCACTGCTCACAATTTAGATACCACCACTGCTCTCTGCTCACAGTCTAGTCACCACCACTCCTCACACTCTAGATACCACCACTGCTCACAATCTAGATACCACCACTGCTCGCTGCCCAAACTCTAGATACCACCACTGTTCGCTGCTAACACTCTAGATACCACCACTGCTCACTGCTCACAATTTAGATACCACCACTGCTCTCTGCTCACAGTCTAGTCACCACCACTCCTCACACTCTAGATACCACCACTGCTCACTGCTCACACTCTAGTCACCACCACTCCTCACACTCTAGATACCACCTCTGCTCACAATCTAGATACCACCACTGCTCGCTGCCCACACTCTAGATACCACCACTGTTCGCTGCTAACACTCTAGATACCACCACAGCTCGCTGCTCACACTCTAGATACCATCACAGCTCGCTGCTCACACTCTAGATACCACCACTGTTCGTTACTCACACTCTAGATACCACCACTGCTCGATGCTCACATTCTAGATACCACCAGCTTTCCTCACTGCTCACTTTCCAGATACCACCACAGCTCACTGTTCACACTCTAGATACCACCACTGCTCGTTGCTCACACTCCAGATACCATCATAGCTCGTTGCTCACACTCTAGATACCACCACTGCTCGCTGCTCACACTCTAGATACCACCACTGCTCGCTGCTCACATTCTACATACCACCACTGCTCGCTGCTCACATTCTACATACCACCACTGCTCGCTGCTCACACTCTAGATACCACCACTGCTCGCTGCTCACATTCTACATAACCCCACAGCTCGCTGCTCACATTCTGCATACCACCGCTGCTCGCTGCTCACATTCTACATACCACCACTGCTCGCTGCTCACATTCTACATACCACCACTGCTCGCTACTCACATTCTAAATACCAAACTGCTCACATCTTAAGAACAACCACAATATTGCAGCTATATCTTTTTCCATTGGCTATGCCTCTACTTTTACATTGCAATGACTACTCCTCTTTTTTTCGTCTTCCCTTCCTCATTTGCCTTTCAGCGACGAGAGGAGATACAATTTGCGGTTTTTTGCCCTTCTGTTTGATTCTCCTGCTGTTATGTTTCATAGTGTTTCTAATATTCCACTGATCCACCTTTTCGTGGTCGACCCTTGGGTCTGGTGTTCTCGCAACGCTTATTAAAGGTTCGTTGTGTTGTGTTTTGATCACTCTGCCTTGTCACGTGGCGAAACTATTTTATCTGTTTTTTTTCTTTATATATTCCATAGCGGGGGCTATTCCTAGCTTTTTTCTCAGTTCTTCAGTTCTGATCGTGTCTCTCATGCTGTTTCCTGTCATTCGTCTAGCACATTTCATCTCACTAGAGTTATTTTCTTGTAGTTCTTTCATCTAAGTTCCAGGACTGGCATTGGTAGCACGACGTTGGGATGAAGATTTGAATTCCCATCAGTTTGTCATAATTTCACAATTGTTAACTTACTGAGAGTTTGTCAGTTGCAGTTACTTACACTGTTAGTTTGTCATTGTTATACGTTTACTTACTGTCAGTTTGTCATGGTTCTACTTCCTCGTATTTGCCATAAAATCTACAATTACAATCTTACTAACAGTTTGTTATAGATTTACATTTAGTAACTTTACTGTGTACCGTATCTCATAGTTCAAACATGAATAACTAATTTACTAGTTGTTTTTCTTAGCTCTACACGTTAGGTAGCAACTATTAGTAGTCCGTTATAATTCTTCGAAAGACTAATGCATTATTTAGCAATCCGTTATAATTCTTCGAAAAACTAATGTATTATTTAGCAATCCGTTGTAATTATTCGAAAAACTGATGTATTATTTAGCAGTCCGTTATAATTAATCCAGACTAATGTATTATTTATGTCATCTTTTAATATAGGAGCATGTCTTTGAAATATTAGTAAACAGCCATGAGGGAAGCTGCGAAGAAAATACTGAAGATTAATGTATATTTCTCTGTTTCTATCTATCTATCTATCTATCTATTGACTTTTCGAGCCGTAGCCAGCCAATAGGGCATAGACCCAGATACTCTTTCTCTTATCAACATTTTTATTCTTCAATGTTTTCAATTATTGTAAAGATCTTTTATCAAATCTCGCCATTTGTTTTTGTTCTGTGTAAGCAATTGTATCTCATTCAAACTCTATCTCTCTACTATATATTTAGTGAATCAATTCAGAGGAAGAGGTATGTTTACAGCACTCGGAAAAAATGACAAAAAATCAACAACAGAAAAAAATATGGACCAAGGCAGGATCAAACCCGTACTCAGTGGCACAGCGCCTTGCCAAGAAAAGCCAAACGCTAGGGAACACTGCCACTCAGCTAACTACTATATATTTACTTGTTTCTATCTGTCTAACATTCTATTTTTAGATTTAGAACTTGAGAACTCTCACAATTCTTATGAGAAATCCTATCTATGTGGCCTCTAATCGTCTTTTTATTTGTTTGTCCACTGTCCTTGATTCACCTCCATAGGTCAGAATTGGCTCTAGATGGTACATTATTACCTATGTTTTTAACCTTTATTAACGTCGATTAGTTGCACAAGTTGTTTTTCATTTTCTGAAATGCTGTTTTGGCCTGAGTTATTCTACTTGTTATTTCTGTGTTGCACTTTCCGTCTGATTTTATTATTATTCATAATTATTAGACGCCCGGCACTTGCTGTAAATTTGTCATGTTTATTTTTATGCTGCACGGTTCTGTTGAATGTTTCTTCGGTGTGACCATTACTTCTGTTTTCTTACTGATCACACTGAAACCATTCTTGTTGCTTTCTTTTACTTTTATGTCTATCATTTCTTGTAATTCGCTCTCCCTTTATGATATTAAGACTATGTCATCTGCATATCGCAGATTCATTATTTTGTGACCGTTGGCTTCAATTTCTTTCTTGTCTACTATTTATCTCATACTATTTACGTTGTAAAATGAAAACAAATCCGGCGATAGAACACGTCTTTGTTTGACTCCTTGTTTGATACAATGGAACTGTCCTGTTTCGTTGTTAATTCGCATAGCTGCTGTTTGTTGTCAATAATTATTTTTTTTATGGTTCTCAAATATATGCCATTGATGTTTAATGTCTCCAGCATATGGATTATTTCCACATGCTTTACTTTGTCAAATGCTTTTGTGTAGTTCATTACGCACGTATTTAGATCTTTCTTTACCTCCATAGTTCTTTCTATCAATCAACATTTGCATCAAAGAGGCCAACACAAAAATGGAGTTCATAAGAAACGTCATAAAAGACAATTAACAATTTTAGGGGACATCATGAGAAGAAGAAAGTTGGAATAATTGGTTACAACTGACACAATCTAGGGAAAGAGAGATCGTGGGCGACAAAAAGAGAGAAAATACTGAATACCTTGGTGTCGTGGCGCGGAAAACAGCCAACAACAGAATTGATACAATGTACTGTATATATAGAATTGTGGAAGGACATGATCGCGTACGAACAGCAGGTATGGCGCATGATGGTGATGAATATCTATTTACCAGTTTTTATCTATCTAATATATATTTGCCAGTTTTTATCTATCTAATATCTATTTGCCAGTTTTTATCTATCTAATATCTATTTGCCAGTTTTTGTCTCTCTAATATATATTTGCCAGTTTCTATCTATCTAATATATATTTACCAGTTTCTATCTATCTAATATATATTTGCCAGTTTCTATCTATCTAATATCTATTTGCCAGTTTCTATCTATCTAATATCTATTTGTCAGTTTCTATCTATCTAATATATATTTGTCAGTTTCTATCTATCTAATATATATTTGCCAATTTCTATCTGTCTAATATCTATTTGCCTGTTTCTATCTATCTAATATCTATATGCCAGTTTCTATCTAATATTTTTTTGCCAGTTTCTATCTATCTAATATATATTTGTCAGTTTCTATCTATCTAATATATATTTGCCAGTTTCTATCTATCTAATATCTATTTGCCAGTTTCTATCTATCTAATATCTATTTGCCAGTTTTCTCTCTAATATCTATATGTCAGTTTCTATCTATCTAATATATATTTGCCAGTTTCTATCTATCTAATATTTTTTGCCAGTTTCTATCTATCTAATATCTATTTGCCAGTTTCTATCTATCTAATATATATTTGCCAATTTCTATCTGTCTAATATCTATTTGCCAGTTTTCTCTCTAATATCTATATGCCAGTTTCTATCTATCTAATATATATTTGCCAGTTTCTATCTATCTAATATATATTTGCCAATTTCTATCTATCTAATATCTATTTGGCAGTTTTCTATCTAATATCTATATGCCAGTTTCTATCTATCTAATATATATTTGCCAGTTTCTATCTATCTAATATCTATTTGCCAGTTTCTATCTATCTAATATATATTTGCCAGTTTCTATCTATCTAATATCTATATGCCAGTTTCTATCTATCTAATATATATTTGCCAGTTTCTATCTATCTAATATCTATTTGCCAGTTTCTATCTATCTAATATCTATTTAAATCTATCTATAAAACCATTTATATACATAACCGTTTTTTTCCCTTTAACAATAGCTAAATGTATAATTGCTTCTGGTAGTGCTCACTCAAGTACATGTGTAATGGTATATGACCGGATGGGGGTAACTTGTTGTTTCCATAGCGCCTCCTTTGTCGTTTCCTCATGAAAGCATGCAGCTGCTGATACATTGGCAGTACTTAATTGTACAAATCTTCAGCGACTTCCATAAAGTTGTCCATCTCATATACAGACCGCCATTGTTCTCAAAGGTCTTGAAATCCTGAAGGAAAATATCGCATTGTTAAAATCAAAACGAAAGAAACAGTACAAACGTTGAATGCTGTCACAAGCTACAATGTATGGTGGTTGTTGCGGGGGTATTATTCTATCGGATTTAGCTCCCTGTGTGAAATGTCATTACCATGTTTCGTCTCCGGTTAAATGGGTACCGGATTTTTATTCTGGGAACGTAAAGCGGCGCGGGCGTAATACTGACCCCATTAACCCAAAAATCACGTTCCGAAGGTCTATACAAAATTATGGTCACTAAAACCATATTCCCTATACGTCACTAGGCATGATGGGGCTCTTTACTTTACCATTTGTTTTTGTTCTGTGTAAGCAATTGTATCTCATTGAAACTCTATCTGTCTACTATATATTTACTTGTTTCTATCTGTCTAACATTCTATTTTTAGATTTAGAACTTGAAAACTCTCCCAATTCTTATGAGAAATCCTATCTATGTGGCCTCTAATCGTCTTTTTATTTGTTTGTCCACTGTCCTTGATTCACCTCCATAGGTCAGAATTGGCTCTAGATGGTACATTATTACCTATGTTTTTAACCTCTATTAACGTCGATTAGTTGCACAAGTTGTTTTTCCTTTTCTGAAATGCTGTTTTGGCCTGAGTTATTCTACTTTTTATTTCTGTGGTGCACTTTCCGTCTGATTTTATTATTATTCATAATTATTAGACGCCCGGCACTTGCTGTAAATTTGTCATGTTTATTTTTATGCTGCACGGTTCTGTTGAATGTTTCTTCGGTGTGACCATTACTTCTGTTTTCTTACTGATCACACTGAAACCATTCTTGTTGCTTTCTTTTACTTTTATGTCTATCATTTCTTGTAATTCGCTCTCCCTTTATGATATTAAGACTATGTCATCTGCATATCGCAGATTCATTATTTTGTGACTGTTGGCTTCAATTTCTTTCTTGTCTACTATTTATCTCATACTATTTACGTTGTAAAGTGAAAACAAATCCGGCGACAGAACACGTCTTTGTTTGGCTCCTTGTTTGATACATTGGAACTGTCCTGTTTCGTTGTTTATTCGTATAGCTGCTGTTTGTTGTCAATACATATTTTTATGATTCTCAAATCCATGCCATTGATGTTTAATATCTTCAACATATGGATTATTTCCACATGCTTTACTTTGTCAAATGCTTTTGTGTAGTTCATTACGTACGTATATAGATCTTTCTTTACCTCCATAGTTCTTTCTATCAATCAACATTTGCATCAAAGAAACCAACACAAAAAGGGAGTTTATAAGAAACGTCATAAAAGACAATTAACAATTTTAGGGGACATCATGAGAAGAAGAGAGTTGGAATAATTGGTTACAACTGACACAATCTAGGGAAAGAGAGATCGTGGGCGACAAAAAGAGAGAAAATACTGGATAGCTTGGTGTCGTGGCGCGGAAAACAGCCAACAACAGAATTGATACAATGTACTGTATATATAGAATTGTGGAAGGACATGATTGTATGACCAGCAGGTATGGCACATGATGGTGATGAATATCTATTTACCAGTTTTTATCTATCTAATATATATTTGCCAGTCACAAGCTACAATGTATGGTGGTGGTTGCGGGGGTGTTATTCTATCGGATTTAGCTCCCTGTGTGAAATGTCATCATCATGTTTCGTCTCCGGTTAAATGGGTACCGGATTTTTATTCTCGAAACGTAAAGCGGCGCGGGCCTTTAGCTGGAACAATAAATATAACAAAAATATATATATATAAATACACACAATAATCTAACTCATCATCATGTGCCATACTGGTTGGCGTAGGCGATCATGTTCTTCCACAATCTTCTATCTTCAGTGCATCGTATCAGTTATGTTGTTGACTGTTTGCCATGCGATGACACACAGCTATCAAGTATTTTATATCTTTGTCGTCCGCGATCTATCTTTCCTTCTATTTTGCCAGTTGTAACCAAGTATTCCAACTTTCCTCTTCTCATGATGTGCCCGGAAAATGTTGATTGTTTCTTTCTGATGCTTTTTTAGCAGTACCCTTTTTGTGTTGGCCTTTTTGAGAATTACCTCATTTTTCTTGTTAGCTGTCCAGGAACCTTCAACATTCTTCTGAGAAATCCCATCTCTGTGGCCTCTAATCGTCTTTTCATGTGTGTGTCTACTGTCCATGATTCGCTTCCATAGATGAGAATTGGTCGGAATTGGTTTATACATATATATGTGTAAAAAAATCCACATCAGCACCTATTTGTGTAAAAACATAAAATGAACATCCGTTAGCATGCATAACTATACCTGCAAAAGCACATACGTCGGTAAACACTTCCACGTAGACGTCTACCTACCTACCTGCCTGCCTGCCTGCCTGCCTGCCTGCCTGCCTGCCTGCCTGCCTGCTCGCCTGCTGTCTGTCTGTCTGTCTGTCTGTCTGTCTGTCTGTCTGTCTGTCTGTCTGTCTGTCTGTCTGTCTGTCTGTCTGTCTATCTATCTATCTATCTATCACCTTTCGAGCCGTAGCCGACCCATAGGGTATAGACCCAAATACTCTTTCTCTTACCTAGATTTTTATTCTAGCAGTTTTCAATCATTCTAAAGATAATTTATCAACTCTCGCCATTTGTCTCTGTTCTGTGCAAGCAACTCTCTCTCTCTCTCTCTCTCTCTCTCTATATATATATATATATATATATATATATATATATATATATATATATTTGTATCCGCGATAGCTCAGTGCATAGTGAACTGGACTACAAAGGACAAGGGTAGGGTTCGATCCCAACAGACGGCTTTCGGGTTCACCCAGCCTTAAATGGGTACCGGATTTTTTTCTGGGAAAATAAAGCAGCACGCGCGTAATACTGACCCCATTACCCTAAAAATCACATGGTGAAGGTCTGTTAAATATAGGGTCACTAACACCATATTTCCCTATACGCCAATTGGCGTGACGGGGGTACTTTACTTTTTTTTTACTATATATATATTTATATAATAGTGGATATAAGAGTAATGTGTGTATTGCGGACTTTATATATACTGAAGGGAGGTCAAAAAGTAATGCACACCAATTTTTTTCTCGGAAACTATTCGGGCAAAATGAGTGAAATTTTCACAGATTGTAGCTGAACATCCCCTTTACACTACCTATTTTTCAACATAATCTCCGTCCAAGCGTATTGCCTTACGCCAACGCGAAACTAGGTCATGAATGCCTCGTTTGTACCAAGTTTTGTCCTGCTCGCGTAGCCATTTTTTAACTGCACGGATCACATCCTCATCATTGTCAAAGTGTATCCCACGCAGGCATTTTTGAGTGGTCCAAACAGATGGAAATCTGAGGGAGCCAGATCAGGGCTGTAAGGAGGATGGGGCAGTACAGTCCAACCAAATTTGTTGATTGCTTCCCGTGTTACCAGACTTGTGTGAGGGCGTGCATTGTCATGTTGAAGCAACAAATCTGCAGATGGCTTATTAGGCCGAACTCTGTGGAACCAATTTTTGAGTTTTGTCAGTGTATTGATGTAAGCTGTCGAGTTGATTGTCTCACCTCTTGTCATTACATCAACAAGAATCACACCATCAATGTCCCAGAAGACAGTGATCATCACCTTTCCGGAACGCGGTAAATCATGCAGCTCCACTCGTACACTTTCTGCAGCTTTAATTCTCTGAACCCAGCGACTAACTGTGCTCCTATCGTCTGCAGAACATTTGTACACTGCACACAGTCGTTTATGAATGTTTGCCACAGTTTCTTTTTCCGCAACCAGAAATTCTATGACAATTCGCTGTTTGTAACGGACATTGTTGACAAGCTCCATTTTAACGGTTCATAGATTGCGTAATAATTATCAGAATGCTGTGCAATTTGGTGCACATAATTGGAACATGTCATATTCTAAGTGTACAAAATTTCATATTCCTATCTTTATTATTAGCCGAGAAAAAAATTGGTGTGCATTACTTTTTGACCTCCCTACGTATTTGAGTGCGCTATATGCATGCCTAGTGATGACTGTGAACCCACCAGGAATATGAGACGATTCTCAAGAGAGAAACGGTTGTGATTGCTTGAGTAAATATTAAAGAGCCCCCGTCACGCCAAGTGCCGTATAGGGAATATGGTGTTAGTGACCATACATTTTACAGACCTTCAGCACATGAATGTTGAGTTAATGTGGTCAGTATTACGCCCGTGCCGAGGATTTTTTTTCCAGGAGAACATTAGAGAGGACACACCCGTAGGTGTAGAGAGTTCTGAACAGTCATAGATGAAACCTCGAGGATTAGGTTAGGAGTGTCTAGAGAATTAAAGTCCACGAGATGAATAGAATACGTGTGTTAGTATTAGACTGGAGGAGGTTGTTCAATGGTGAACAATCTCTATATAAGTACACTAAACTGGTAGAATAAGTAGATTAGACTTAGACCTGAGGGGGCCGTTCAATGGGGAAAGGTTTCCCCGCTTATATGTAGGTAGATAAGTGTGTAGAAGTCGAGGGCCCAGTGGCGAGTAACATTTTTACTGGGCAGCGTGTGAATGACCATATTTCCAACCATTGGTCATGTAATGTTATGTGAATAAGTTAGACGTCGCCCATGGTTTGGGCTGTGAAATAAAGAATGTTCGAATAAAAGTGTTCTCATTTGGTGTGTCCAACAGTTAGCAGATCACGCCTGGCGAAGAAAGACTTGGTGACGTTAAAGAAAAGAAACAAAAAGTCGCTGGCACAACACAAGTCGAAGTACAAACTACTATACTCTAACACGGGACACGATATAACGTGTCGGGGTTTCCCAAGCACGTATCCCGAGCTTGACCAAGATCCGGGAGGCCAGTAAGGTCAGGGTCAAGGCGCAAGTGTGTCACCTGTCATATTGCACGGCCAGAGACCAGGGCAGCGAGCAGCTGATTATAACAGCTGATTCACCAGCTGTCCGTATCAGGTATCCAGTTAACATCAAATGAACATCGACCGACAAATAATTCTTCCTGATTAAAAAAAAACATCTCCTGATACAATCACAAGTACTACAGACACGACGTCCACATGGAACTGCGCGCAGGTGTTTGTGATTTGAGCGGGGGAGAAGGCTCCTGAAAAGATAGTCTCTCAGACCCCTGTTGCATTAAAGTGACCCGAGGAAGATGACCAAAATGTAGACGTGTTGTGGGATCAGTGTGGAGAATGAAGCGGTACCGGTTAATGATCATCACCGCAATTAAGTTATGAGGGTAGTAGTTGCGGGTGAATGTAGTCCTATTATAGGAGCGGCAGTTTGATGGAGTGAGTGCTTTCTGACGGGAAATACGGAGAGCTCGATGAAAGGCAGATTGGAGGACCGAATCAGGATGAGACGGCGACTAAAGAAATTTAACATCAAGTGGGCCTTTTGGATAAAATAATTATCGTCCTGACAAATACGGCGATGTCGCAACAACTGAGAGAATGGAATCTCTGCAGTGAGCTGGAAGAAACGAGGTGTAGAGAAGATAACAATGGGCATCTGTGGGTTTATAGAAGAAGGAAGTGTGGAGGCTTGAACTGCCTAAGGAGACTATCAGATTTAGAAAGATGACGGATGAAGTAGAGATATGTGATGTAATCTTGATGCATTTAAGAAAGTTGCCAATGTAGTCCATGAACATGGATATGTTATTGTTATTGTTATTGGTTATGGAAGGCCTCGGTCTCACAGCAAACGAATTAAAATCCATAATTGCTCAACCGCCCGTGCCAGTGGAATCATCCGAATTACCAACTCATCTCCCAAACAAAGAAAGGTAACTGTAGTCCTTATCGCAGCAGTCTCAGCACACGCCAAAAGACATAAGGCGAAACCGCGCAGAAAGTGAACACAGCCAACTGTTCCCCGTCATACGATATCATCATTCATCGCAAACAAGCGGGATATCGAAGCAGGATCAAAACGGATGAGACACACAGCTCACGGTGTGCACAGAACACTTAACTCAGTAGCTCCTGCAACAAGCCGGACTTGGAATATGATGAAACTGCAAGAAGGAACACTTTTCAGACATAGCCCTCAATGGTTCCCGCCGCTTATCCACCATATACCATGGGAGTTTACGTCCTCCCGAAAACGATGATCGTCGTAGCACCTGATGATGTTAGGCCATCGCTGATGACTCCAATTCCAAACATATAGACACACAGTGGTGGTAAGTTATAATTTCCAATCCAACAGAAGCCTCATGACCTGTAGTTAGTAAAAACACAATTGATGGTGTTCTCCGCTCCCTTCTTGTAGCTGCCGCCACACAATTCTGATGTCTCATTATCTTGGACATCATTCAAGAACAATGTCAGATGAACATTCCATAGATATGGCTTTGCTGATGAAGTGCTTGGTGCAACAGTTGTATCAATCATACTGGAGGCTCCTGGTCTGTGATTGATTTTACATTCGAGCTATGGACTAAGCAATGTTTACTTTGAATACCACGATATATATTATTGCAGCGAGTTGACAGATTTTTGAAAATGTATTCAGGGGTTTGAACATAAATGTTTGTTCACAGTTCGTTAACCTTCGCTGTAAATAAAGTCGTTAAATTGATAGCTTAGTTTGTGACCTTGGTTGCTAAGGACCTAACTTGTGCAAACGGATGGCATTGGCAAGGATCATTTTGAATCTATGAAGTGGGCTCATTTTGTGTTTAACTCAAAAGCATATGTGCTTTTTAACCAAAGACTTTTTTTTGGGACTCAATGAAGATATCCCCGATGGAAGAATAAATTGTACTATTAATCCCATAAATGATTCGCTTCCAGAGGTTTATGATGTAAACAAAGCAGTTTTGTCATTGCAAGTGAATAATGTCCACACCTATAATTGGTCAGGATTGGGTAGCAGCAGCAGCTTTATAGCGAACACAGAAAACATCACAGGATTGTGCTGTTCTCAAAACAGCTATGCCATGCTACTCTAGAATTGCCTTTAATGGGATTACTGTGACCACAAACCACTCTCCATGTGTGTGCCACATATTTACACCACAGAAAGAAATTCTGAATATAACAACATCATGTGCCTTCTGTGATATTAATGACCACAGATCAGGATATGTTATCTTCCGGTAAGTCTGTCAGTCAAAAGCCGTAATCGATATACCAGAAATATTTGAGTGGAAGGGGCCAACGGTGTGAGTTGACTATTTGGTGTTCTAGGTAATCAGTGAACAGGCAAGCGTAACTCAGGATCATCTTGGTTTCCATAGCAACACCACTGACGTAGTCATCACATTTACCATTGAATTGGAAAATATGAAGGTAATAATATAATAAAATATTAATATTAAGAGAATAAGTTCAGTGAGGCGGAGGAGAGTAGAAGTGTCAACCGATGGATATTTTCGTTGATCGAGAAAGAACTGAGGAGATATTACGCCATCGGTGTGAGGGATAGAAGTATACAGAGAACTCACGTCGAGGATGCAAAGTATGTAGGAGCGTTTTGGGGAATTGGAGAGAGAATATAAGAAACTAAGGGAATGGTTCATCTCTTTGACATAGGTGGGAAGTAATTCTACAATAGGTTGGAAAATGATGTCCAGATAGGCGGATATATGTTCCATGGAACAGCTGCAGGCAGCTACAGACAGCTGCAGGCTGCATTCTTCAATCCTTGGCAGCAGGTGTTTCAATTTTGGAAATTTGTCATTCTTGATAGTTTGTAAAACATATAGTGCATCTGAAAGTGTGATAACTTGGTGACTGTCTTTGCTGTAGAAGTGGAACAGCTTTCTTTATGTAGCCTAAGACTATGGTTACAAGTTTCCAGTTGAGAAATAAACTACTGTCGCATTCTGGGTTTTGGACGAATATCATGATACATCCATTTTGAAATGTGTAATTTGTCCCATTCCGGTTGTTGGATTAAATGCATTGAACCTTGAATTAAGAAACGGTTTAACATTATTTTAAAACATTGAGACTGTAAGGGTAGATACGTACTTGGAAATTTTAGTTAAGGCTGTAACAGACAGATCTTTTACTGATACCAGCAGGGAAAAAGAAGGTAGGAATAACGCAACAAAACTTATTGAGACAAATCCTTACTAACTGAGATCTCAAAGTTAAATTACACTCACAGAAGGTTGGGGCAGACAGTTAAGGGGAGTAGAGATTGCAGTGCGTCTGTTGATGCTTTATCTGCAAAGAAGACGATAAAAAAAAAAAAAAATAAAGTACCCCCGCCACGCCAAGTGGCGTGTAAGGAAATATGATGTTAGTGACCCTATATTTTACAGACCTTCAGCACATGATTTTTGGGGTAATGTGGTCGGTATTACGCCCATACTGCTTTACTTTCCCAGAATAAAATCGGTACCCATTTAAGGCTGGGTGAACCCGGAAGCCGTCAGTTGAGATCGAACCCTACCCCATGTCCTTTGTAGTCCAGTTCACTAACCACTGAGCTATCGCGGCTCCCAAAGAAGATGGTAATGTGGCAAAAATAGAAGAGAACAGAATTGTTAGAATATAATAGGAGAAGACAGAATATAAAAGATACGAATAGAATAAAATAGAATATGAAATAGTACATTAGAAAAGAATATAATAGAAGCAATATAATTAATAGTAAGAGAAAATGTAACGATTAAAAACAAGTAGAATACTATGGAGTAGGAATAAAATAAAACAGATCACAACATAAGAGGATAGTATAGAATAGAAAAAAATATAAAAAAGAGTAAAAAGGCAAACGTTAAATAAAGGAATGTAAAAGACTATTTCAGGAAAGAAAAAAATAGAATAGAACAGGATAGAGTTTAAAGAAAATGAAAACGTTTGAATGAATGAACACTAACCTAGAACCTGGACCGCTTCGTTGCTGAGCTCTACATAGCTGGGGTAGTGGTCCCTAATTCGACGTGTCTGATTTAGATAGTTCCCCCATATATTTGCAACTGTGGCCAAGCCGGTTCCTATAAAGTGAGTGATCGATGGCAAAGCAAAGAATTTTATAAAAAGTTAGTGCATAGTGTCAAATTGTAAAGCATTTACCAGTCTGTAAACTAAGTTATAGTTATAGTTATAGATATATTTATAGATATAGTTGTAGATATATATATATATATATATATATATATATAGTTATAGTTACAGATATAGTTATAGTTACAGATATAGTTATAGTTATATTTATAGTTTTATATATAGTTATAGTTATAGATATAATTATAATTATAGATATAGTTATAGTTATAGATATAGATATAGATATAGTTATAGATATAGTTATTGTTATAGATATAGTTATAGTTACAGATATAGTTATAGTTATATTTATAGTTATATATAGTTATAGTTATAGATAGATATAGTTATAGATAGATACAGTTATAGATATAGTTATAGTTATAGATAGATATAGTTATTGTTATAGATAGATATAGTTATAGATATAGATATAGTTATAGTTAAAGATATAGATATAGATATATATATAGATATGGTTATAAATTTAGATATAGATATAGTTATAGTTACAGATATAGTTATAGTTATAGTTATATTTATAGTTATATATATTTATAGTTATAGATATAGATATAGACATAGTTATAGATATAGTAACAGTTACAGATATAGTTATAGTTATATTTATAGTTATATATAGATATAGTTATAGTTATAGATATAGATATAGAATTAGTTATTGTTATAGTTTTAGATATAGTTATAGTTTTAGTTATAGATATATATATATCTAGTTATAGTTATAGTTATAGATATAGTTATAGTTATAGATATAGTTATAGTTATAGATATAGTTATAGTTATGGCTATATATATATATATAAATGTATAGATATAGATATAGTTATAGTTATAGTTATAGATATAGATATGGTTATAGTTATAGATATAGATATAGATATAGTTATAGTTATATATATAGTTATAGTTATAGTTATATATATATAGTAATAGTTATTCGAAGGCCCCGGTATCGTTACAATTGAATGAAAATCCAGAATCACTTAACCGTCCGTGCCAATGGAATCTTCAGAATTAACATTTCATCGAATATCCAAACAAAGAAAGGCAGCTGCAGTCCCCATCATAGCAAACACAACACACGCCAAATAATATGTCATAGAAGCACTGAAAGTACGCAAATAAACGGTCCTTGTCACACGATATCAACATTCATCGTATGCAATTTGAATATAGAACACCATCCGGATGAAACACACAGCTCACGGTGTGCACATAGCACTAATCTCAGTAGCTCCTGCTGCAAGCCCTCTCTAGACTAAGTTACTATTAATCCATGAGCCATATGACTAAAATAACATTACGAATCATCATAATAAATGTAATGAACAAAATAAAATCAGAAATAAGTTAGGACCAATGCGGATTTGTGGAAGAAAAACGCACCAGTAATGATATATATTCACCTGGAGAATATTGATTAAACATAGCTGTAGAGAAAAGTCATCCATGTATGTGCCTTATAGACAAAACAAAAGCATTTGACAAAGTATACCATGTGAAAAACATCAATATGCTGGAGACATAAAAAGTTTATGGCAAGTTTCTTAAAGTAAGAAAAAAAATACATGTATGGGCAACAAACACCGACCATAAGAATAAGCAACCAAACAGGACAGATCGATATATAAAACAAGGAGTCAGACATGTGTTCTGTGTTCTGTCGCCGGATTTGTTTTTAATTTACAGCGGAAACATGAGATCAATAAAATGAATTGAAGTCAACAGTCACAATATAAAAACTTTTCGATACATACGCGGATGACACAGTCTTAATATCAGAGACGTAGAATGAATTACAAGAAATGTTGAATATAATAATGAAAGAAAGCAACAAGAAAGGTCTCAGTCTGAGTCGTTAGAAAATAGAAGTAATAGCCATATCGCAGAAACAATCATCACCAACAATCAGCATAACAATAAACGGAACGCATTTGAAGTAAGTGCAGATAGTCAAATGCGTGGGAACAATAATAACATCAGATGAAATATGTACCACAGATATACAATAAAAAAAAGCAGAACAGCTCAGACCGAAAGACAAAATTATATTTCACCAAATGAAAAACATGTTTCTGCAACAAGACTATATCAATAGAAGTGAGAAAGATAGTTCATCGGTGCTGTATAGAGCCAATTTTGTCTTATGGAAAAGCTATTCATGGAGTCGGGCTCTGTACGCATGCAATTGTTAGAGTCATTGCAGAAGTAAAAAATACGTAAGGTCACCTTTGTCAATGTCCCTGGACATGCTCCCACATGTACGAGGAAATGAAAGAACGGACAGGTTGGCTAGCTGCGCTGTCGTTGAGGACGATCAATCATTGGATCGGGCAGACATCATCAATGCCTTCTGAGATGTGGGAAGAGCACATGACTTCGACAAACACAAATCCACGTAACTCCGTCGGATGAAAGAGATGGGAGTTAAGATGGGCACAGCCAGAAACGAGAAACTTAGTGGGCGTGTAAGAAGACTTATCAACCAACACAGAACTGGAGTCGTCAGTCGCTGGACGCTTCGAGACTTGCTGAGGAGGGGATCTGAGCACCCATGGATATGTTCGGAGTGCCATGATGATGACCCGCAAATAACTCAATAACTCAATAACTCAATAACTCAATAATCATTGGCGGTAGAGAAACAAGTGAACAGACGGTTAGAGGGTACAGAAATGGGATTTCTCATGAGACATTAAAAAAAAAAATAGAAAAAAAGGTATATTTAAAAATTGTCGTTAGTAAAGGACAGCACAAAGTCAAATTACGGTGCGCTCATTAGGCTTTAAGCAGAAACAATAAACACATGTACAGATATAAAAGTGAATAAAATAAACATTACATAGTTATCTGATAATAAAATATCATCATCATCATCATGTACCATGCCGGTTGGCGTAGGCGATCATGTCTCTCCACAATCTTCTATCTACAGTGCATCGTATCAGTTCTGTTGTTGACAGTTTTCCATGCCATGACACCAAGCTATCCAGTATTTTCTCTCTTTGTCGTCCGCGATCTCTCTTTCTTTTTATTTTGCCTGTTGTAACCAAGTATTCCAACTTTCCTCTTCTCATGATGTGCCCGAAAAATGTTGATTGGTTCTTTCTGATGTTTTTTAGGAGCTCCATTTTTGTGTTGGTCTCTTTGAGAACTTCCTCATTGGTCTTTTTAGCTGTCCAGGGAACTTTCAACATTCTTCTGAGAAATCCCATCTCTGTGGCCTCTAATCGTCTTTTCATTTGTTTGTCTACTGTCCATGATTCGCTTCCATAGGTCAGAATTGGTTCTATATAGCACCGATTAACTCTCTTTCTCATTTTTATTGACATAGATTTGTAATAAAATATATATTTTAAAAATAACATAATGAAATTAGAACGAGAGGACGTAGCTTTCAGCTGCTTGTGATCAAGTCCGTTGTCGAAAGAGCCTTGCTGAGGCGACAACGGAGGCGTTCACGTGAGCAAGTAATGGGGCTCTAACTGGAGCGGTTCTAACTATCTGCAGGGAGGGGGTGTGTTTGGATAAATGTACATGTCTACATACACCCATAGATGTATCCACACATAGTGCGCATACACAAAGTACAAAACGTTGGCCTTAAAGAATATAAGGGGTACACAACAAGAGAAAAGAATGAAGTGGTTCAGAAGAAGGTTTTCTGAGAGCACAAACACAAGTAAGGTACCGTGTAGTGAAGGTGGATTTTGCCAAACCTAAAAGTAAGCAACATACACATAAGATCTCAAGGGACCACCAGGGGGTCGCAGTGAGGTCCAGTAGAGGGAAACAGTGAATAATATAGGCGACATCATCTGCATATATTAATTTTTATTTTTTCAGAATTTCTCAGAAGAATGTTCAAAATTCCCCCTGACGGCTAAAGAGACTAATGAAGATTCTGAAAGAGGCCAACACAAAAAGAGAGCTCCTGAAAACATCAAAAAGTAACAATCGACACGTTTCGGGCACATCATGAGATGAGGAAAGTTGGAATACTTGGATACATCTTCTGTTCACACATTTCACATTACTTGGATACAACTGGCAAAATATAGGGAAAGAGAGATCACAGATGACAACGTAGACGATAATAGAAACTAGTTGTCATGACACAGAAAGCAGTAAACAACAGAATTGATACGATGCACTGTGGATAGCCGATTGTGGAAGGACGTGATCGCCTAGGCCATCCTGTATGGCACATAATTATTATTGCGAAAATAAGGTAGAAAGAAATGCAAGGCATGGCTTAATAACGATATATTGTGCTTGCTAAATAGAATTTGGTCAAAATGATTATATATATATATATATATATATATATATATATATATGATAATAATATTAAACAATACATTTAAATATAACTTTGTGCCGTCAACTGCTACTAGGCCTATATTATTTTGTATACAAAACTGATATTTTTTTAAGCTACCATTTTCAGATTAATGGACGCAAGAAAAGAAAAACATTTTCTTTGCGTTAAAATACAACAAAAAGCTTGCGAAATTGATTAAACATTGATTTGCTGAATCGGTAGTCTTTAGTTCGGATGTTCGTCACCGCAGACGGACCGTTCCCATATCCGCTCCGCCACCCGTTCCAGCAACCATCGAAGTGCTTGTCTACTGATTGTTCCTTTCCTTCATTGATTGACCGTGTTGTTTATCTTTACCTCTGATGATGCTTTTCCTTATTTCGTCCATCGTGGCGAAGTGTTCTACCATTCTTTTGAGGTGTTCTTTTATCTTTACCTCTGAGGATGCTTTTCCTTATTTCGTCCATCGTGGCGAAGTGTTCTACCATTCTTTTGAGGTGTTCTTTTATCCTCAGTTTCTTTGTCGTCATCATGTGAGTGGTGTTCTGATTTGTTGGGTGGCCACCACGAAAGCAAACGTTGATATATGTTTAACATTATACATTCATTTAGCTAAACTATTTTTTTAACAAGCATACCACATTCGTGTATAGGATTCACAACCTAGCCAAAAAAAGAACCGTTAAAAGAAGCGAAAAAAAAGACATATGATACAGTAGAAGTTTATTAATTTAGTAAACCATACTACCAAAGCGAAAAAAAGAAGAAATGCAATACAGTCGGAGTTTATTAATTTAGTGAATAATTCTACCAACGGGAAAAAAGAAGACCAATAAGTGTTAAGAAATATTTTAGCTCAAATCTATTTTACTCATTTATATTTATGTTTTTGATGCCCGTTGTTGTATGTATTTATAAGTTTGATTTTTCCATCCAACTTTACTTTATCATTTCTTTGACAATAGTTGTGACAATAGTTAATATAGACTTTCATTAATGGATGCTTGCGCAAAATAAAAGAATTGTAATAGAAGGATAAAACCAATAACGTACAATTATGTAAACTACTAGTCATATACCAGTGGACAAAGAGATACACGAAGAAAGATAGCGCTGGATAGGACTCACACTGCTGAAACCGAGAGTATTACACGACATGCCCTTTTTTGAAAGTCCCAAAGAAAGAGACAAAGAGGAAGACTTGGAAAAGACAGATGGAAGCAGAGATGAAGCTAATGGGAAGACAAGGTATAATCGTAAAGAATCGTAAGAAGCGGAACGGTCTTGAAAGTGTTTGTTGAAGACCTTGTCTCCACATGGAGATGAATGTGTTTGTAGAGGACCTGTTCTCCACAGGGAGATGAAGGTGTTTGTTGAAGACCTGTTCTCCACATGGAGCTGAAGGTGTTTGTTGAAGACCTGTTCTCCACATGGAGCTGAAGGAGTTTGTTGAAGACCTGTTCTCCACATGGAGCTGGAACTGTTTGTTGAAGACCTGTTCTCCACACGGAGCTGAAGGTGTTTGTTGAAGACCTGTTCTCCACATGGAACTGAAGATGTTTGTTGAAAACCTGTTCTCCACATAGAGCTGAAGGTGTTTGTTGAAGAAATGTTCTCCACATGGAGCTGAAGGTGTTTGTTGAAGACCTGGTCTCCACATGGAGCTGAAGGTGTTTGTTGAAGACCTGTTCTCCACATGGAGCTGGAGGTGTTTGTTGAAGACCTGTTCTCCACATGGAGCTGAAGGTGTTTGTTGAAGACCTGTTCTCCACATGGAGCTGGAGGTGTTTGTTGAAGACCTGTTCGCCACATGGAGCTGGAGGTGTTTGTTGAAGACCTGTTCTCCACATGGAGCTGGAGATGTTTGTTGAAGACCTGTTCTCCACATGGAGCTGAAGGTGTTTGTTGAAGACCTGTTCTCCACATGGAGATGGAGATGTTTGTTGAAGACCTGTTCTCCACATGGAGCTGAAGGTGTTTGTTGAAGACCTGTTCTCCACATGGAGCTGGAGATGTTTGTTGAAGACCTGTTCTCCACATGGAGATGAAGGTGTTTGTTGAAGACCTGTTCTCCACATGGAGCTGGAGGTGTTTGTTGAAGACCTGTTCTCCACATGGAGCTGAAGGTGTTTGTTGAAGACCTGTTCTCCACATGGAGCTTGAGGTGTTTGTTGAAGACCTGTTCTCCCGCATGGAGCTGAAAGTGATTGTTGAAGACCTGTTCTCCACATGGAGCTGAAGGTGTTTGTTGAAGACCTGTTCTCCACATAGAGCTGAAGATGTTTGTTGAAGACCTGTTCTCCACATGGAGCTGAAGGTGTTTGTTGAAGACCTGTTCTCCACATGGAGCTGAAGGTGTTTCTTGAAGACCTATACTCCACATGGAGCTGAAAGTGTTTCTTAAAGACCTATGCTCCACATGGAGATGAAAGTGTTTCTTGAAGACCTATGCTCCACATGGAGATGAACGTGTTTCTTAAAGACCTATGCTCAACATGGAGATGAAAGTGTTTCTTAAAGACCTGTGCTCCACATGGAGCTGAAAGTGTTTCTTGAAGACCTATACTCCACATGGAGCTGAAAGTGTTTCTTGAAGACCTATGCTCAACATGGAGATGAAAGTGTTTCTTAAAGACTTATGCTCCACATGGAGTTGAAAGGAAGAAGAGGAAGATTATGAGCTAATTAGACATTTTTTTCATAGGATTGTTTAAAACAAACTTAATTTGTCGGCTGTTGTGTTGAACACTTCCACCAAAGCAAAATTGTTGCTGGACTTTTCGCTAGTCATTTATCAAAGAACCAGGAATATTAAAACGCAGTAGATATTCAATAATTTTACTTGTATTCTGTATTTCTTAATCTTCTTTCCTGCCTCATTTGCTTTTCAGCGTGGTGGGGGGGGGATATAATTTGCAGTCTTTTGATCTTCTGTTCGCCCCTGCTGCTGTTATGTTCCCCTGTGTTTCTAATATTCCGTCAATCCATCTTTTTCTTGGTCATCCCTTGGGTCTGGTGTTCTTGCTACGTTTATTAAAGACTCGTTATGTTGTGTTTTGATTTTTCTGGCTTTTCACGTGGCCAAACCATTTTATCGGTTGCTTATTTATATATTTTATGGCGGGGGCTATTCCTAGCTTTTTTTTTTTTTTTTTTAGTTCTTCATTTCTGATCTTATCTCTCAGACTGTTTCCTGTCATTCATCTAACACGTTTCATCTCTATAGAAGTTATTTTCTTATTGTTCTTGCATTTAGGGTCCAGAACAGATATTGATAGCACAACGTTGAGATGAAGATTGTATTGTAGATTGCCCGTTTTGCCTCTAGAGTTATTTTCTTGTTGGACAATAGGAAAATATTTTGTACCTCATATTTCAGTACAATATTTTTGTATTCAGGGTTTGAAAATATATGTTTGTTCATCATTTCACGTTGATTAAAAAAACACACAAAAAACTCATAGATTTACTACAACCGGAACAAACTGATGCTGGGACGCAATGATATGAGTTTTCATGAAGGGTCATCATTCTAGCCACATAGGTTGCACGCTGTTTTTGAGAAAGAAAAAAAAATTCTTTGATTTTTATGGTAAGAAAAATATCAACAGTGTGTGCGACGTTATTAAGAACAACATACTTGAAATTTGACCGTGTATGTTTTATATAGCATACAAGTATAGATTTTATGTCTCAATAACTTGAGTCTGCATATTTTGTGAAGTTATTGAGTGGAGGTAAATCTTGTACCATCGGTTTGTCTTGTTATATTTTTCACTTTCTCTCTCTCTTTCTCTCTTTCTCTCTCTCTCTCTCTCTCTCTCTCTCTCTCTCTCTTTCTCTTTCTTAATGACGTTCAACCGAAGGCTTTTAAAGGAATTGACTGTCCTCTTCTACATAATTTTTTTTTTATAGAAGATATTAAGTGGGCGCAGATGCGTTGTGTTGTAGTTTATTTGCGCCTTTCGCCCCAACACATTCGACTTCAACATGGCATTTGTAAGTACCGAATTGCCTTTGCTTTAAGAATCCTACTCGATTTACAAGACTAGATTGGTTAATCTGTTTCTAGAGGTACCGCGAAGAAGTGGAGTAAAGTCTGGACGGTTCTGGTTTATGGATCCTGACATAAATAATCAGCTAAAAGATGAAAAACTCCTCTCCTAAAAAAGCATCACTGTGAGACTGAGAGCTAAATCAGTTCTGACTGTCATCACTTCTCGCTATCAGTAACCTGTTGGTTCATCTGAATTTCTCTATCAGTCCAAATAACCAGTATTTAATGCAATGAGGTTGTCACGTCCTGAACCCCGTGCATATGTAGTTCATTTAATATAAAAAAGGAAACATCTCAAATAGTCTCTTTGTCTCGACCTATACGCAACACAATTCTGTTATATTCCCAACAACAGAAAGTACATTCTTTTGTTCTTTTTATCGTCTTTTCTTTCTGTACTTTCTGTTTTCCTTTACTTCTTTCATTTTTTCAATCTTCCTTCACTTCCTCTAGTACCCATTTGAATGTCGAAGTAGATTAAAAAAAAAAAAAACTCTGGGGACTTTGTTCATTGCCCGTTGATTTTGTTGTTGTTGTGCTTCTTTTGTTCCGGCTGTCCATTCTACTCTATGACTGATTCTTGCTCTATTTTGTTCTTCTCTTTTAATATATGTCTTGTGTTGAAACGAATTACACCGCATTCTTTCCAGGAAAGCATTTTATTTATTGCCTGCAATAATACATGCATTGCTACAGTATAATAAACATTGAGAAATACTATACATTGCTATAACATAATAGACTTTGAAACACACTTTGCACTGCTGCAACATAATAAACATTGAAACACACTTTACATTGCTGCAACATAATAAACATTGAAACACACTTTACATCGCTGCAACATAATAAGCATTGAAACACATTTTACATTGCTGCAACATGATAAACATTGAAACACACTTTACATTACTGCAACATAATAAACATTGAAACACACTTTACATTGCTGCAACATAATAAACATTGAAACACACTTTACATCGCTGCAACATAATAAGCATTGAAACACATTTTACATTGCTGCAACATAATAAACATTGAAACACACTTTACATCGCTGCAACATAATAAGCATTGAAACACATTTTACATTGCTGCAACATGATAAACATTGAAACACACTTTACATTACTGCAACATAATAAACATTGAAGCACACTTTACATTACTGCAACATAATAAACATTGAAACACACTTTACATTACTGCAACATAATAAACATTGAAACACACTTTACATTCTTCTTCTCTTCTACCTTTTAGCTCCCAGTGGAGCATAGGTCTTCAACAAACACTTTCCAAGTCGTTCTGTTTTTTGCAATTCTTTTAAGATCATTCCATGTCTTTCCCATCATCTTCATCTCTGCTTCGATCTATCTTCTCCAAGAATTCCTTGGTCTTCCTCTTTGTCTTTTCCCCTGGGGATTCCAAAAAGGGCCTGTTGTGTAATACTCTCAGTTGGCTTCCGTAGTGTGTGTCCTATTTATCGCCATCGTCTACGCTGTATCTCTTTATCCACAGGTATTTGACCGGTACATTTCCATAATTCCTCGTTAGTGACTTTGTTCTGCCATTTCCATCCCTTTATTCTCCGTAAGCATCCATTAATGAAAGTGTGTACCTTCTGTACACTTTACATTACTGCAACATAATAAACATTGAAACACACTTTACATTACTGCAACATGATAAGCACTGAAACACACTTTACATTACTACAACATGATAAGCAATGAAACACACTTTACTTTCTGCAACATGATAAGCACTGAAACACACTTTACATTGCTACAAAATGATACGCACTGAAATACACTTTACATTGCTACAACTTGATAGCACTGAAACACACTTTACTTTCTGCAATATGTTAAACACTGAATCACACTTTACTTTCTGCAACATGAAAAGCACACTGAAACACACTTTATATTGCTGCAACATAATAAACACTGAAACACACTTTACTTTCTGCAACATGAAAAACACACTGAAACACACTTTACATTGCTGCAACATAATAAACATTGAAACACACTTTACATTGCTAAAACATGATAAGCACTGAAAAACACTTTACATTGCTGCAACATAATAAACATTGAAACACACTTTACATTGCTACAATATGATAAACACTGAAACACGCGTTACATTGCTATAATATGATAAACACTGAAACACACTTTACATTGCTATAATATGATAAGCACGAAAAAACACTTTACATTGCTATAATATGATAAGACCTGAAAAACACTTTACATTGCCATAATATGATAAGCACTGAAACACACTTTACATTACTATAACATGATAAGCACTGAAACACACTTTACATTGCTATAATATGATAAGCATTGAAACACACTTTACATTGCTATAATATGATAAGCACTGAAACACATTTTACATTCCTATAACATGATAAGCACGTAAAAACACTTTACATTGCTACAACATGATAAGCACTGAAACACACTTTACATTGCTGCAACAAAATAAACATTGAAACACACTTTACATTGCTATAATATGATAAGCACTGAAAAACACTTTACATTGCTATAATATGATAAGCACTGAAACACACTTTACATTGCTATAATATGGTAAGCACTGAAACACACTTTACATTGCCATAAGATGATAAGCACTGAAACACACTTTACATTACTATAACATGATAAGCACTGAAACACACTTTACATTGCTATAATATGATAAGCACTGAAACACACTTTACATTGCTATAATATGATAAGCACTGAAACACACTTTACATTTCTATAACATGATAAGCACTGAAAAACACTTTACATTGCTACAACATGATAAGCACTGAAACACACTTTACATTGCTGCAACATAATAAACATTGAAACACACTTTACATTGTTATAACATAATTAACATTGAAACACACTTTACATTGCTACAATATGATAAGCACTGAAACACACTTTACATTGCTATAACATGATAAGCACTGAAACACATTATACATTGCTGCAACATAATAAACACTGAAACACACTTTACTTTGCTACAATATGATAAGCACTGAAACACACTTTACATTGCTGCAACATAATAAACATTGAAACACACTTTACATTGCTACAATATGATAAGCACTGAAACACACTTTACATTGCTACAACATAATAAGCACTGAAACACACTTTACATTGCTACAACATGATAAGCACTGAAACACATTATACATTGCTGCAACATAATAAACACTGAAACACACTTTACATTGCTACAATATGATAAGCACTGAAACACACTTTACATTGCTATAACATAATAAACATTGAAACACACTTTACATTGCTACAACATGATAAGCACTGAAACACACTTTACATTGCTACAACATGATAAGCACTGAAACACACTTTACATTGCTACAACATGATAAACACTGAAACACACTTTACCTCATCAAGTTTTTCTTCGTTCATTTCAGCTGCTACCCCAATGTTCAATATTTTCGCAAACTGGCGTTGAGTATCCTCAGACATACCAGACGTGTTAAAACGTAAGGCCTGCAACCGGATACTACGTCTAAATTTGGCAGAGATCACTACCCCCTGTATCTGTAGACGTAAAATGCATGCATCACAATATCTATTCTAGATAGTGAATTAATTATAGTCAATACCAATTAATGTGTGTCTGTAACAATTAAAGCTGGCGGCACTTTCGGCAAAAAATAATATCAGATGCCCTCCGAGATGTGTGAAGAGCAGAGGACTTCGACAAACGCAGATCCGCATCACTTCTTCTGATGATGGAGATGGGAGTTAAAATGTCCAGAGCCAGAAACGAGTGGCTCCATTGGAACATATGAGGCCTTATCAACCAACACAGAGTTGGAGTCGTCAGTCGTGGGACGCTGCGGGACTTGCTGAAGAGGGGATCTGAAAATCTATAGACATGTTGGAGTGCAATGATGATAACCACAAATACCTCTATAACTTCTCTTCACTTTTCTTTTACCCTGTTCTGACTTTTGCCGGTTGACGTAGCAGTTTTCATTCGATGATACTATGGTTATAGTTATTCGAAGGCCCCGGTATTACTGCAAGCGAAATAAAATCCATAATTGCTCAACCGCCCGTGCCAGTGGAATCATCCGAATTAAAACTCATTTCATCGAAAGATCGAAACAAACAAAGGCAGTTGCAGTTCTCATCATATCAGCTAAAAGCACATGCCAAAAGGCACCAGACCAAGCAAGACCTCCGAAAGTGAACAGAATTGAACTGTCCTTCGTCGTACGATATCATCATTCATCGTAAGGAATCGGGACATTGAAACACGGTTCGGATGAGGTACACAGCTCACGGTGTGCACAGAACGCTAAACTCAGTAGCTTCTGCAGCAGGCCGGATTCAATGATATGTGTCCTATCAAGGGCACATTCTATGGTTTGGTACATAGTGATATTGTATAATCGCAAATCATCATCCACATTAATTTATAAATGGCTTTAGGTGAAAATAAATCTTGATGTAAATAATAGGCACTAACCTTCACTATCTTATTGTGTACAGTCTGATTCGTGTCGTAGTCCCAAGCTTTCATTACAGCTCTGCCTGCATCAATTCCAAGTTCAGCGTTAGCACTTTCCAGGAACAACCGTGCTTCTGTTTCATTATTGCTGGCCTGTAGACACGTGAAACAGCTCAAGTAGTATAAGGCGGCCAGTGACAACCAGACTAGTGATCCCATATTAAAATGATGTTGTTGCGCTGTTAAAAAAAATAATAAGTATTGTAAATCAGGCTAAACAGTTAAACAATGTTAAGTCAATCGTATTATATGTCTGTGAAACATGGAGAACAACTAAAATGACAATCTTGAATATAGATACTTTCATTAATGGATGCTTATGCAGAATGAAAGGGTGTAAATGGCAGGACAAAATTACTAACATGATTGATTGACTGATTGCCACGAGTTGATACGAGCTTGCTGTTCTTTGACTCATTAGATGTGGTGGGTTGTAATGACTTTCTTGACATTCCCGGCTCTTACTGGAGAGGTTGGAGTTCGTCTGTCCCAGGCTATGCTGGGAAACTACTAGTCCAGCCCAGAGGTACTGCAATACTGGGTCCTGTGTATCAGTAACAGCCACCACTACAGGGAACACGGCGATCCTATCTTCTGTTAGCCAGCCTGTTTTGATGCAGACTGTTCCAGGGGAGACAGCGAGGAGGCAGAACTGCTAGGTCTTGGTCAGCTGTGGTGCGTCGTCCCTGCTATTGCGACCGCAGGTCGCAGGCGCTTGTGCTGCCCTAAATGACTAACATAGAATTATGGAAATGTACCAGTGAAATACCGGTGGATAAAGAGATACAGTGAAGACGATGGCGCTGGATAAAACACACGATGCAAAAGCCAACTGATAGTATTACACAACAGACCCTTTTGTGAACCCCAGGGAAAAAAACAAAGACGAAGACCAAGGAATTCTTGGAGAAGACAGATAGAAGCAGAGATGAAGATTATGGGGATGACATGGAACGATCTTAAAAGATTGGCAAGAAATAGAACGGCTTGGAAAGTATTTGCTGAAGACATATGCTCCACAGGGAGCTGAAATGTAGAAGAAGGCTAAACAGTTCTGGGTTCCTATCAGAAAAATAGGATCCACTATTTTGATATGTAACAGGAATACCAGTCAACCAGCGTCATTGTATTTATATTTTAAATTGAGTTATTGAGTTATTGAGTTATTTGCGGGTCATCATCATTGCACTCCGAACATGTCCATATATTTTAAATAAGATGATACAAGTAAGAAGCTAAACGAAAGGCTTCTAAAAATGAATTAAACACAATTTAGATAATAAAGCGACATAAATTGCAATCAAGGAATAAAACCGAGTAAATGGGCTGAGAGTATAGGAAGGAAGGCAGAATGATTGCATTGCTGGAATCAACTGTGTTGAGATGTAACACACAAAGGTCACAGAGGAAGAAACAAAGAACAGTGAACGGACAAACCTAAATGCATAGTTAAGTTAATGGAAGAATCAAAGGATAATCAATGAAAAAATATAATACACAGTTCAGTTAAGGGAAGACTCAAAGAACAGTCATTAGAAGAACATAAATGTATAGTTCAGTTAAGGTAAGAATCAAAGAACAGTCATTAGAAGAACATAAATGTATATTATAACGATATGCGGATGACACAGTCTTAATAGCAGAGGCAGAGAATGAGCTACAAGAAATGATAGATATAATAGTAAAAGAAAGCAACAAGAAAGGTCTCAGTCTGAATAGTAAGAAAACAGAAGAAATGGTTATATCGAAGAAACAATCATCACCATCATGCAGCATACAAATAAAAAAGACAAATCTGAAACAAGTGCAACGTTTCAAATACTTGGGCACAGTGATAACATCAGATGGAAGATGAAACACAGAAATAAAAAGCAGAATAGCTCAGGCCAAAATAGCATTTCAGAAAATGAAAACTGTCTTATGCAACAAATCTATGTCAATAGAAATGAGAAAGAGAGTTCATCGATGCTATATAGAACCAACCAATTCTGACCTATGAAAACGAATCATGAACAATAGACAAACAAATGTAAAGACGATTAGAGGCCACAGTGATGGGATTTCTCAGAAGAATGTTGAAAGCTCCCTGGACAGCTAAAAAGACAAATGAGGAAGTTCTCAAAGAGGACACCACAAACAGGGAGTTCTTAAAAAACATCAGAAAGAAGCAATCAACATTTTTGGGCACATCATGAGAAGAGGAAAGTTGGAATACTTGGTTACAACTGGCAAAAAAAATGGAAATAAGATATCATTATTCATCGTAAGCAGTGACTATTTATATCGAAATGCGATCAAAACGGATGAAACGCACAGCTCACAGTGTGCACAGAGCACTTAACTCAGTAACTCCTGCACAAACCGGACATAGAATATGAGGAAACTGCAACAAGGAACACTTTTCAGACACAGCCTATAATTATTCCCGCCGTCTATCCGTCATATTGACCGGAAGTTCACGTCCTCCAGAAAATGTTGATCGTCCTATTTTTTTTTTTTATGTATAGCGCCTGGTGAGGCCACTGGTTCCAAAGCATAACATATGAAACACAGTTTTTCGTCGGATTATCCACATCGGAACAAATAAACCACAGAGCTCAGTCACTGGTGAAATCAAACAGCAAAATTCAGTCTAATAAATAACTAAATGGCAGAGTTCAGCCATTGCAAGTTTCCAGTCTTAGAGTTCAGAAAAAAAAAGAAGAATCAAACATTTGAGTTCAGCAAAGGAACAAACAAACCGCAAAGTTCAGTCACATGAGAAATCAAATTTCAGAGTTCACTCAAATGAAGAACTAAACGGCAGATTTCAGTCAAAGGAAAAATCAAACTTCAGAATTCAATCAAAGAAATAAAAATCCCCAGAGTTTTTGTCGAAGGAAGTATCAAGCTTCAGAGCTTAGTAAATAGAAGTATCCATCCACAGAGCTCTGTCAAAGTCGACTCTAAATGCAGAGTTCAGTAAAAGGAAGAATCAAACCATGCATAGCTTTATCAAAGGAAGGAAGAATCAAAGAACAGTATTCAATCAAAGGACAAATCAAAGAACAGTATTCAATCAAAAGACAAATCAAAGAACAGAGTACAGGCAACGGAGGAATCAAACTGCAGAGTTCAGGGAAAGAAAAAATCGACCTTCACAGTTATGTCAAGTAAATAATTAAAGAACAGAGTTTAACAAAAGTAGAGTTACCCTGAAAAGTTGAGTAAACGGGAGAGTCAAAATGCAGAGCACAGTCAAAGGGAAGAATTATTCTTCTTCTCCTGCGGTCATAAGAAAGTCCGAAATTAAGTCTAGGACTTTCTTATAATTTCGGACTTTCTTATAGTTTATGACTTTCTTATAGTTTCGGACTTTCTTATTGTTTCTGACTTTCTTATAGTTTCTGACTTTCTTATAGTTTCTGACTTTCTTATAGTTTCGGAATTACTTATAGTTTCAGACTTTCTTATAGTTTCGGAATTTCTTATAGTTTCTGACTTTCCTATAGTTTCTGACGTTTTTATAGTTTCGGACTTTCTTATAGTTTATGACTTTCTTATAGTTTCTGACTTTCTTTTTGTTTCTGACTTTCTTATAGTTTCTGACTTTCTTATAGTTTCTGACTTTCTTATAGTTTCGGAATTTCTTATAGTTTCTGATTTTCTTATAGTTTCTGACTTTCTTATATTTTCGGACTTTCTTATAGTTTCGGACTTTCTTATGAAGTCTACTGTCTGTTTCAATGATTATAGATTCGTATAGTTTCTCTTTTCCAGAGTTTCTCTTTTCCAGGGCGGTGGGAGTCGGCTACATTGACCTCATCAGACATGTGAGCTGGGTGAAATCCTGTAGGATGGGTTTTGTTGTTGTCATGCTATCTCTAGAGTTATGTGGCATAGACTGTTAATTTATATTTTTAGTTTGGTGAACATGTGGTTTCCCCTTCCATGTTACCAGTGTGTAGGCGAAGTATTATGTCTTGATCTCTCACTAATAGTTTGAGGTATCCATCTTTCACGTTATATTCTGTGTGCTCTTATTTCCATTCTCTCATGATGCTGACCTTTTATGGTGGATTTAGTTTCTTCGTAGATGACCAAATGTTCTCTTGTGGTAATCTTCTCACTTTAGCTAAGTTGTTTGTGCATTCGTCTCCAAGAATATTGAAAGTGATAGAATCCATTCGATAACCATTTCCTGGAAGTTATTGTACAGTTGTTGTAGAATTGATCTCAGGTCATTAAGTTCGCTGTCTCTGTGGGATTTTAGCGCTGCTAGTGCAGGAAGAACCAAATTGCAGATTTCAGTCAAAGGAACATTCTAAAGGAAGAATGAAACAACAGAGTTTAGCCATAGGAAGAAACAAACTGCAGAGTTCAGTCAAAGGAACATTCTAAAGGAAGAATGAAACAACAGAGTTTAGCCATAGGAAGAAACAAACTGCAGAGTTTCAGTCAAGGGAACATTCTATAGGAAGAATGAAACAACAGAATTTAGCCATAGGTAGAAACAAACTGCAGAGTTCAGTCAAAGGAGCAATCTACAGAGTTTAGCCACAGGAAGAAAAAAAACTGCAGAAATCTGTCAAAGGGAGAATTTAACTCAGAGTTCAGTCAAATGAAGATTCAAAGAAATGTGTTCAGTCAAGGGAAGATCAAAAAGTAGTTTTTGGTCAAAGGAAGAATCTAACGACAGAGTTCAGTGAAAGAAAGAATCAAGAAACAAAGTCTATTCAAACTAAGAACCATATCGCAGAGTTCAGTCAAATTAAGAACCACATCGCAGAGTTCAGTCAAATAAAGTAATAAAAGAGTTCTGTCACAGAAAGAATCCAACTGCAGAATTCAGTGAAAGAGATAATCCAGGAAACCCAGAGTTCAGTAAAAGGAATAACTGATCTCCAGAGCTCAATGAAGGGAATAATAGAACTGTAGAGCTCAGTCAAAGCAATAATTAATTTGTCTTTGAAAGCTTGTGTAACTTCAACTTCCTTTAACATTAAAAAATATGCAATTGTAGTGACGTGATAATGTTAACAGAGAGTTTGAATGGAAGAGCAGATGGATAATTTGTGAAGCTCCAAGCCTAGAGTCAACTCGTTCCAGCCACCTTAGGAACAACATTTATTTATTCCATCAGGAGTGAATTTAATTTTCCGACCTGAACACCACGCAGCGACTGTACTGAACATGAGCCCTTCATTATCTGGTCCTAAACTCTAACCCACCCCCACCCCCTCCCTTACGACAGAACTCAGATTGAGATAATATCGTGAAAATAGTTTTTTTGTTTTTATATTCTAATAATAAAACAGGTACTGTAGGTGTAGAAATACATTCAAAAGTGTACAGGTTTATGTTTAGTCCACGTTTTCATAGTGTGTGTGTAATAAATATATATATATTATCTTTCCTTAATATTTCATAGCAATTTTATTGTAAAAATTGTTGTTATTTTAAACTTTAGAGCACGTCAGTTTTTTAAACAACTTTGAGGCAATCTTCAATAGTGTGTCTTTATTAAGCTGTAATTATTCATTAGAATGTTCCGATATTACAATTGTTTACTATGAATGCTGATATCGTATGACGGGAAATAGTTGGCCGTGTTCACTTTCTGTGCGGTTTCGCCTTATGTCTTTTGGCGTGTGCTGAGACTGCTATGATGGGACTGCGGGCTGCCTTTCTTTGTTTCGGAGATGAGTTAGTAATTCGGATGATTCCACTGGCACGGTCGGTTGAGCAATTATGGATTTTGATTCGTTTGCAGTGATACCGGGTCATTCCATAACCAAATATTCATTAGAAATATCAGTGAAAGCAATCTGTGAAATTCATTACCAACATCGCCCCCACTATTAGGGATTGACAGATCGATAAATTCAACAATAAACTGCATCATACATACTCAGCCTGCGAGGATTCATCATCATCATTAAGAACCGGGCCTGGTGACGCAGGTGATCATATCTCTCCACAACTTTCGATCTCGACAGTTAATCATCATTACTGTTGTTGACCTTCTGCCAAGCCATTCTCTTAAAATGTCTGGTATCTTTTCTCTTTGCTTCCCTCTTTCTTTTCGTCCTTCAATTTTCCTAATTGTCACAATATATTCCATCTATTCCATTCTCATTACATGGCCACAACATGATGATTGTTTCTTCCTAATATTCTGCGTGGATTACCAGCACCAAAAGACAGAGTTATTGATGTAACAAATATGAGCCGAGTATGAAACATTTCTATTGGGACAAACCAACACACAATAAGTGGATTAAAAAGGAAGCAGAAAAAAATAATGTTTTGAAGTAGAATTTTTCTTTGTTTCCTAAACTATCCAAATAATGGAGCACTTTTTGTAAATCCTTGACTCCTTTGCGAACCTGATCTGAATTGGAATTGGTACAACTTGTGTTCACTTTGTCACAATGCATTTGTTGTTTGCTTTATCTTTAGAAAAAATAGTCTTAAAAAACGTATTTAACCTGATTAAAGATTTTGCATAGATCAAATAGTACACACAGATCAGCATTACAGTGTTCACGATTGAAACAAAACGCACATATAATTTTTTTTATAGAATAAACAATTCAACACGCATCTGAACCGGTTTAAACATACAAACATCAATACATAAATATTCGATTGCGTATCACATACATTTTTACAAAATATTGAAAGCAAATTACATTGTTAAAATTGACACTAACGTTGTAAAGATTATGTATAAACAATTTCAAAGTAGAATACTCATACTATAATAATAAATCAAGATCAGAATAATAGATCAAGACGGGCAGTGGGACAAGGATCTCGGCAGTCAATAATAGTTTACCACATTCAAACTCTTACTAGTTTTCGGAAAACAAAAATAATTGCACACACTAAAGGAATTCCGATACCCAGAGTGGGAAGAAGAAATAATCACATACACAGCCAACGCCATATTTCCCCCTTTATGTTGCACAAATCAAACGCAATATACATAGAATATAGGCAATCTCTATCTATTGTCCTTTCGAGCCGAGGACGGCACATAGGGCAGAACCACAATCTCAAAAACAGAAACCTTGCGTGCCAAAGTGGCACATATTGCAGAGAATATAGACAATATAGAACATATTTTTTTTCCCCAAAATGATGAATATGAAAGCTGTGTATCGAACATTGTTTATTACAAACTGTGAAACACATACAAATGTTTACTGTGTCGTTAAAAATGAGAAATAATTAATTAAACTAATGAATGTTTTAATTATTTGTAAATTGCAATATTACAGCCTATCTTCACTTATGTGTTTTAACTGCCTTTCAGTTCTTGTCACCTACTTCGGACACCTTTTCATCATCTACAATTACCATGCCTGCTGGCGTAAGTGATCGTGTCTTGCCACAACTCTTGATCTCGACAGTTATTTATCATTTTAGTTGTTGACGTTCTGCCAAGCCATTCTTTTTAAGCTGTCTGGTATCTTTTGTCTTTGTTTCCCTCTGTCTCTTCTTTCCTCGATTTTCCCAGTTGTCACAATATATTTCAGCATTTCCCTTCTCATTACATGGCCAAAAAAAATAATGATTTTTTTTTCTTACATTGACAATTAGCTATATCTAAAGATATAATGTCACATATTATGAAAGTTAATATTAGAAAAGGCCCAAAAGTTGTCTGACTAATAGACTTATCAGTGGACTTCTTCCAGGATCATATTTTTGTTTGTTATTAATTTGTCCACATTGTCGAAACCGCAACGACACACGTTCAGCCTTTATGTTATTTATTTTAATATATATTTCAATGTACTCTCGGTATCCAAATATTTATAAATTACAAAGAGTCTAATTTTAATTATATTGTGCGATTTTATAGGTCCTACACCATATTTATGTAAGAACACTTATATTCAACATATAAAATAAAGGGCTCGTAATGTATAATTTAAATATTACGTTGAACTTAATTTCGTCTAATAGAGTCATTTTAAACAAGTCGATCATCACCTTATGTCCTAAACATATTGATTCATTAGTATAGAATTTAAATATTATCACTGTTATTTTAATTGGCAATTTAGGCAACCGTTTACAAATGAGTAATTTTAAATCTAGTCACAAATAAATGTATGGTCTGATATAGCAAACGTTGCACTTACCTCGTTATTCTTTTACTTCAATAAATGAGTGAGAATTGCAAGAGAAAATTACGTGTCTCTGTATTTGTTTATATCATGTATGTTCACAAACAAAACAGATTTGTTTTAATGCAATACGACGTTACATTAAGAGAAGTGTCTTTTACTCGGATTTTCAATTTAATTGTAAGATGAAGACGTGAAACGAGAAATATGATAGCATGGTATTGTTAAGTATAGAGAGAATTTATTGTTCTTCTTCTTGTTCTTGTTCTTTTCATCTTCCACTTGTTCTTTTTATCTTTTTCTTGTTCTTTTTCATCTTCTACTTGTTCTACTTGTTCTTCTTCTTCTACCTTTCACCTCCCTGTGGAGAACAGGTCATAAAAACACTTTCCAAACCGTTATGTTTCTTGCCATTCTTTTAAGGTCATTCCATGTCTTCCCCATAATATTCATCTTCGTTTTCATCTGTCTTCTCAAATAATATTTTGGTCTTCCTGTTTGTCTTTCTCACTCGGGGATTCCAAAAAGGGCATGTTGTGTAATACTCTCAGTTGGCTTTCGCAATATGTGTTCTATCCAGCTCCATCTTCTTCTACCTTTTTAGCTCCCAGTGGAGCATAAATCTTCAACAAGCACTTTCCAAGTCTTTCTGTTTTTTTGCTATTCTGTAGATCATTCCATGTCTTCCCCATCATCTTCATTTCTGCTTCTATTTGTCTTCTCCAAGAATTCCTTGGTCTTCCTCTTTGTCTTTTTCCCCGGAGATTCCAAAAAAGGGCCTGTTGTGTAATACTCTCAGTTGGCTTTCGTAGTGTGTGTCCTATCCAGCGCAATAGACTTCGCTATATCTCTTTATCTACTGGTATTTGATTGGTATTTTTCCATAATTCTATGTTAATGATTTTGTCCTGCCATTTCCATCCGTTTATTCTGCGCAAACATCCATTAATGAAGGTCTGTATCTTCATGATTGTCATTTTTGTTGTTCTCCACGTTTCACAGCCATGTAATAGGACTGACATAAAATTGGGGTTGAAAATGTTTATTGTATGAAGTTTTTGCGGCTTATTGTTTTACAGTACAAGATAGCCAGTCCCATGTCCACCCTCCTTAGTCGCCTTTTACGAACAAGCTTGGTAGGAAACATCGCTACAAATCTTCACTCCCTTTTCCAGCCCCGGCAGCGAACGGGCGTCATGTTACTAGAGTATAAATATTTGTCATTGAACAAGAATATACATTTGGTTTGCAATCTTTCGTGCTATCTTTTTTTCCCCATACTACCACAATGATGACTTTTTTCCAAAATCAAATGATTTTGTGTTGAATATTCTGTCCAATTGATTAATATATATATATATATATATATATATATATATATATATATATATATATATATATATATATATATATACATACATACATAAATCGTTGAAGTAAATAAAAGTCTCAGTGGTTCCTCGATATTTGTCTCAGTGGTTCCTCGATATTTGTCTCAGTGGTTCCACGATATATTTCTCAGTGCTTCTTTGCTGTAAGTCTCAGTGGTTCCTCTGTAGACTTTGTGGTTTTATAAGTGATGTCTAAATGCCTGATTTATAGACATATATGTATTCCGGTAACTGTTTAGAGACATATGTATTCCGGTAACTGTTTAGAGATATATGTATTCAGGTAACTGTTTAGAGACATATGTATTCCGGCAACTGTTTAGAGACATATGTATTCCGGTAACTGTTTAGAGACATATGTATTCCTGAAACTGTTTAGAGATATATGTATTCCGGCAACTGGTTTAGAGATGTATATGTATTCCGGCAACTGGTTTAAAAGATGTATATGTATTCTGGCAACTGGTTTAAAGATGTATATGTTTTCCGGCAAATGGTTTAGAGATGTATATGTATTCCGGCAACTGTTTAGAGATATATGTATTCCGGCAACTGTTTAGAGATATATGTATTCCGTCAACTTTTTAGAGATACATGTATTCCGGAAACTGTTTAGAGATGTATATGTATTCCGGCAACTGTTTGAGATGTATATGTATTCCGGCAACAGTTTAGAGATATATGTATTCCGGGAACTGTTTAAAGATATATGTATTCCGGCAACTGTATAGAGATGTATATGTATTCCGGCAAGTGTTTAGAGATATATGTATTGCAGCAAATGTATAGAGATGTATATGTATTCCGGCAACTGGTTTAGAGATGTATATATATTCCGGCAACTGTTTAGAGATGTATAAGTATTCCGGCAACTGTTTAGAGATATATGTATTCCGGCAACTGTTTAGAGATATATGTATTCCGCCAACTGTTTCGAGATGTATATGTATTCCGGCAAGTGTTTAGATATATATGTATTCCGGCAACTGTATAGAGATGTATATGTATTCCGGCAACTGTTTAGAGATGTATATGTATTCCGGCAACTGTTTAGAGATATATGTATTCCGGCAACTGTTTAGAGATGTATATCTATTCCGGCAACTGTTTAGAGATGCATATGTATTCCGGCAACTGTTTAGTGATATATGTATTTCGGCAACTGTTTAGAGATATATGTATTCCGGCAACTGTTTAGAGATATATGTATTCCGGTAACTGTTTAGAGATGTATATGTATTCCGGCAACTGTTTAGAGACATATGTATTCCGGCAACTGTTTAGCGATATATGTATTCCGGCAACTGGTTTAGAGATGTATATGTATTCCGGCAACAGTTTAGAGATATATGTATTCCGGGAACTGTTTAAAGATATATGTATTCCGGCAACTGTATAGAGATGTATATGTATTCCGGCAAGTGTTTAGAGATATATGTATTGCAGCAAATGTATAGAGATGTATATGTATTCCGGCAACTGGTTTAGAGATGTATATGTATTCCGGCAACTGTTTAGAGATGTATATGTATTCCGGCAACTGTTTAGAGATATATGTATTCCGGCAACTGTTTAGAGATATATGTATTCCGCCAACTGTTTCGAGATGTATATGTATTCCGGCAAGTGTTTAGATATATATGTATTCCGGCAACTGTATAGAGATGTATATGTATTCCGGCAACTGTTTAGAGATGTATATGTATTCCGGCAACTGTTTAGAGATATATGTATTCCGGCAATTGTTTAGAGATGTATATCTATTCCGGCAACTGTTTAGAGATGCATATGTATTCCGGCAACTGTTTAGTGATATATGTATTCCGGCAACTGTTTAGAGATATATGTATTCCGGCAACTGTTTAGAGATATATGTATTCCGGTAACTGTTTAGAGATGTATATGTATTCCGGCAACTGTTTAGAGACATATGTATTCCGGCAACTGTTTAGCGATATATGTATTCCGGCAATTGGTTTAGAGATGTATATGTATTCCGGCAACTGTTTAGCGATATATGTATTCCGACAACTGGTTTAGAGATGTATATGTTTTCCGGCAACTGGTTTAGTGATGTATATGTATCGCGGCAACCGATTTAGAGACATATGTGTAATCCGACAACTGATCTAATGACATATATGTGTTTCGGCAACCGATTTAGGGGCAATTGTGTATTTCGGCATCTGGTTTAGAGATGTATATGTATTGCGGCAACTGGTTTAGAGATGTAGATGTATTCCGACAACTATTTAGAGAATATATGTATTTCGGAAACTTTTTATAGACATATATGTATTCCGGCAACAGTTTAGAGACATATGCATTCCGGCAACGTATTTAATGACATATATGTATTTCGGCAACTGATTTAATGACATATATGTATTCCGGCAACTGATTTTGAGATATATGTATTCCGGCAACAGATTAATGACATATATGCATTCCCGCAACTGGTTTAGAGATATATATGTATTCCGGCAACTGATTTTGAGACATATGTATTCCGGCAACAGATTAATGACATATATGCATTCCGGCAACTGGTTTAGAGACATATGTGTGTTTCAGCAACTGATTTAGAGACATATAAGTAATCCGGCAACTGATTTAATGACATATATGTGTTTCGGCAACTGATTTAGGGGCATATGTGTATGTCTCAACTGATTTAGAAACATATGTATTCCAGCAAGTGCTGCGTTCTTTTGGGAACGTGATTTCCGCTCTATGAAATTGTATTATTTCTTCAAACCAATTCAACATATTCAACAACTTTGAAGATACGACGGTGTCTTTGTCGTTAAACGAACATTTGTTCCTAGATCTTACTCTAGTCCATATATTTTGTTTGTGTCCAGATGTTTCACTGTCAATTAGGCATGAAAACTATGGCAAAGCCTCACACAGTCGTCCGTCTCTGGTTTGTGTTAGTTTAATAAAGCACTAAGAATACAGCATCCCAAGTAAACTCTAGACACGTCATGACGAGTGTGGTCACGTACTTGTTATTTTAGTTTTGTGTAGCTGAATTTATTGTTTTCTCATTAGACTTCTTGTAAGAGACAACATCAACAACATTAATAATAGTTTGGATTTGTTGACGGAATGTTGCACGTGCATGAGCAAGACAGCATTATTGAGTGTAACATGGACATGTGTATGCCGTGGAAAGACTAAACAAAGAAGTGTTAAGTTTAATTTCGACAAAAATAAACGTTAAATCAGATTTGCCACGTATCATCGGTAGCAAGCGCACTAACTACTCAGCAATCAAATCTCTCACATGTAATGAGTTGACGATTACATGGTTGTGTGGATATAATTCTGGCAGCCGCTGACCATTCACATTTGTTTTACTAATACCATGGTGACCTGTGCATTTCTACCGGAAACGGTGGTCACATATTGACCGTGCATTGAATTTCCAAAATTGTTGAATATGGTGGCAAAGCTGCAGGAACTATTAAAGGCTGTGTCTTAAGAATGTTCCTAGTTGCAGTTTCCTCAATTTCCAAGTCTTGCTTGCTGCTGGAGTTACTGCGTTAAATGCTCTGTGCACACCGTGAGCTGAACCTTTCATCGTGTTTCAATATTCCGATTGCTTATGATGAATGACGATATCGTATGACGGGGAACGGATGGCTGTGTTCACTTTCTGTGCGGTTTCGCCTTATGTCTTTTGGCGTGTGCTGAAACTGCTATAAAGGGGACTGCGTTTACTTTTCTTTGTTTGGGACATAAGATATTAATTCGTATGATCCCACTGGCACGGGCGGTTGAGCAATTATGGATTTTAAATCGTTTGTGTTGATACCGGGCCCTTCTATAACCATAACCCTGACCTTGCATTGAAGTCTCTTAAAAAGTAGAACTGGTCGTTTTTCCGAACGTAGTAGATAATCTTCTTCATCTGCTGATAAATGATTTATTTCTTTTCAGTATTTGCGCCCCTTGAAGTCTTTACAATGTTTCTTTCTGGCAATTACCCGATGACTACTAAAGGAATTTGGAGCCGCGATAGCTCAGTGGTTTGTGAACTGGACTACAGAGGACAAGTGGTCGGGTTCGACTTTGATCGATGTCTTCAAGGTTCACCCAGCCTTTAATGGGTACTGGATTTTTTCTGGGAAAGTGAAGGGGCACGGGAGTAATGTCGACCACATTACCCCAAAAATCATGTACCGAAGGTCTGTAACAATTATGATCACTAGCACCATATTCGCTATACGCCACTTGGCGTGACGGATTCTTTACTGTTACTTACTAAAGGAAATGATAGTTCACTTCATCATTCAGTTAAATGAGTGTGTCTATGACAGTATGTAAGTAGTAGTGGTGGCCGTATCCCATTCCAAAAGTGCACGTGCATGCACTGGAAATGCACCAAAGACAATGGATTTTGCACCGTGCAATGGTGCAAAAAAAAAATCGCTATTTTTTCAAAATCGACTTTTTTTTGGGGGGGGGGGGGTAAATTTTTTTTTTTTGGGGGGGGGTTCGTCAGTTTGTCGAAACGGTCCACTGCGTCTGAGAGATTAACTCAGGTAAATTGAAAAGATCCTCGAATGGTCGCGTCTCATCGGAATATCCTCCGCGACACGGTGTGTTAGATGAAAATATTTGTGAAAGAGTATATTAAGGGTATTTTAAAGAGTATATTTGTGAAAGTGAAAATTCAGAATTATTACAAAAATATTTATTTGTGAAAGTAAAAAACTCAGAATTATTAAAATAAAAAAAATAGTCTCCCTACGAATCACCGAGATTCGTGACCTACGGCGTGACAGAGATATTTGTGTAATATGCCCCTCGACGGCTCGCGGGTGGGTGACGATATTTTAATGAATCAGGGCGGATATGGTGTAAATTTTACAAATTCCGAATTATTAAAAAATAAAAAAATTAATTTTAAAAAAATTAATTAAAAAAAACAGTCTCCCACCCGGATTCGAACACGGGGTCTACGGCGTGACAGGCCAGGTACTTAGCACACGGTCCACTTTGTCACTTTGTCGAACGGTCCACCGCGTGTGACAGATTAACTCAGGTAAATTGAAAAGATCGTCCGTCAAACAGTCGGTTGCCTCTCAGGATATTTCAGTTAACCAACCAGCCCTCAGGTAAAACCCCGATGATTGAAAAGAAAACGGACTTATTTTAAAAATAATAAAATATAATGATAAAAAATCAATATTTGTAAAAATTTAAAATGAAGGGAAATTTAACAATATAGGCGATCTCATAACTGATTGGGTCGCGGATCTCGCACGACATTTTTTAGTGATCATGTGCCACTCTCAACAGCATCATCAACCTTCATGTCCTATCATCATCATGTGCCACCCTCAACACCATCATCAACCTTCATGCCCTAGCATCATCATGTGCCACCCTCAACACCATCATCAACCTTCATGTCCTGTCATCAAAATGTGCCACCATCAACACCATCATCAACCTTCATGTCCCAGCATCATCATCATCATACCACACAAAGTATCAAACCGATTATTAGTGTCTACATTTTTAGTGACACATCATCATCATGTGCCACCCTCAACAACATCATCAACTTGTACCCTTCATATCCTATCATCATCATGCCACACAAAGTATCAAGCCGCGAAATTCTCTCTCTCTCTCTCTCTCTCTCTCTCTCTTGAACAGAGTAGCGGTGTTATTGTATGACGGTCCTGAAAACAATGCAACTAAAGCGGTGGGGCTTATCGGATTAGCTCGTCGAACGTTCTCGCGTGGTCTTAAAAATATTTAAGAAATGAATAGTATCCCTCCCAAGAAAAAATACCAGACCGCTTAAGAGAATTGCTTGGTAGAAGGTTAACAACAGAAATGAAAAAAAAAAATTCTATCCAAATTTTAACAATTCAGAATTATTGATGGAAAAAATGAAAAGCTCCCGGGTGGGGAATCGAACACTGGTCTCGCGGGTGGAGAGATTTAATTGATTGTTCACTTAACATCATCATGTGTTATGTCGGCTCGGCGGCTTATCTCGGAGTACCATCATCAACATGTACCCAATATGTGTTTTCCCTTTTGATTGTTCGTCACGGGGTGTAAATATGTTGTCGGTGTTATTAGTGTCGAAGTATTTTTAGTATCGTTGACATGGTGACTTAACGTCGTCGGCATCATCATCATCATCATGGGGCATAGCGGTTGGCGTGTTTTGTAGTAAGATGGGTAATGTGACCGGTTTGTAAATCAGCTAACTTTGGAAATCTAAGAGTAACTTTAAAATAATGACGATCTCAGAAAGATGTCCAGTTAAGAAAGTTGGTAGTTCAAGTTATATCTTTCGTTGGTTCGGGTCGGCGTGGGGCTCGTCGGGTCGGCGCGCGGGGCTCGTCGGGTCGGCGCGGGGATCGGGCAACATCATCATGTGTAGTAAGGTGTGCTAACATTAAATAGTGACGCTCTCTCTCTCTCTCTCTCTCTCTCTCTCTCTCTCTCTCTCTTTCACATTCATGGTAAAGCAAAACAAAATTCGTTCTATATTTCACACATATTTATTAATACAACACATATTTGAGTTAAAAAAAAAAAAGAAAACGGACTTATTTTAAAAATGATAAAAATCAATATTTAAATGGTGAGGGGTACCGGTACTTTATCACAGATTCAGTCTAGTTGCTAAAATAATTGTTCTGTGACCAGACTCCAGAACAGGTGAGATGATTTTACTATATTCCAGAATACGGCTTTCTAATCTTTCACGGTCAAGTGCAAACTGGTGCCAATGAGAAATGAGGTCACCATCTTCCAGATCAACAAATGAAATGATATCAGGCGCCGAAGCAAAACAAACCTAAGGACGAGTCGAACTATAAGGTTTAATACAACTCTCATTAGGATAGTATAAGGTTTAATGAAACATTCGTTAGGCTAGTTAATCTCGGTACATTATTGGTACTTAAGTTTTAAGAATACAAAATCTATATTTGTCTTAGAAGATGTGATGTTGGTATACGTAGCTATAACTAACCCGAATGTCTGTGCTAAGAAACAAAATTGGGATTATAGAAATCTCTGTTAAGTCATGAAATGAACGATCGATACATATGGGTTTGGTGTTGGTATATCAGACTATAAATCGCCTGTAACACTAAGTAACCGACAAACAAATACATACCCTGTTAATTATATTTTTTGTCGGATCGTGTGGTTGAGTGGAAGTGTTGCTGATAGTAGGGTAAATTTCATTCCAGCGATCATTAATTTCCTCATAATCTAACTCCGGAGCAGAATTCTCAACACCTCTAATCTCGGAACTTTCATCACTCTCCTCATCCTGTGATCTCGAATTTAATATGGAAAGTGGCTGAATCCTCGCATGCTCAGAGGTTTCATTTCTGTTTACCACACTATCGGGGATCTTCTTGAAGATGGAATCTAAAGTTAACCCATTATTAAAATAAGCAATCGGTGGTGTCCAAGATGGGAAAGCTTGCTCTTCCAATGACCACTCAGACTCTTCAGAACTTTCCTCGTCTTCTGAGCTTGAACTTACACTAAAAAGTAGCTGGGCCATACTACGAAACTCTTGAAGTTACAATTCCACTAAAATTATTATTATTATTTTTTACCCTGTTTGAATAGGGGACTTAACACAATTTCTAAATATACACACACACACACACAATCAAACATTTCAGATCGAATAATGAGATACATCAATTGCGAACCATCACAGTTATCACCACTGCAAGAACAATAAGAAAAATAACCTCTACAGAGATTAAATGTGAAGAACTGATAAGAAACCTAGGAATAGCCCCCGCCATAGAATATATAAGGAAACAATAGACAAAATAGCTTGGCTAGGTGACAGGGCAGACAGATCAAAACACAACACAACGAGCCTTCAGCAAATGTTGTGAGAACACCAGACCCAACGGTCGACCACGAAAAAGATGGATCGATGTACAGAGCAGAGGTAGGGTTTGTTTTAGCAGAGGTCGGGTTTGTTTTAGCAGAGATCGGTGTTCTCACAACATTTGATGAAGGCAAATTCCTCCCCCCCCCCCAAAAAAAAATAGTCAATTTCGAAAAAATTGCGATTTTTTTGCACCATTGCACGGTGCAAAATCCATTGTCTTTGTGCATTTTCGGTGCATGCACGTGCACTTTTGGAGTGGATATATCGCCACCACTACTACTTATGTATGCTAATATGTAAGTGTGTGTGTGTATATGTTAGTATGTGCGCATAAATGTGTGTGTGTATGTTTCAACGTATGTGTGCACATATATGCGTACATTTATGTGTGTATGTATGCAAATATTTTAATTTATAGACGTCTGTATAATCCAGCCACAATAGACGAACTGTCAAAACATCATCATTATTAGTTACAAGGCGCATGTGTCATGGCACAAATCACAGATATCGCGACTTTCATAAAATAACGACACATCGCATGATGTGTGTGTAACGTTGACTTAATACGTTAATGAAGATGTTAAAGGAGATGTTAATGAGATGTAAAAGAAGATGTTTTAGGAGATATTAAAGAAGATGTTAATGGAGATGATAAAGGAGGTGTTAAAGGAGATGTTAAAGGAGATGTTAAAGGAGATGTTAAAGGAGATGTTAAAGGAGATGTTAAAGGAGATGTTAAAGAAGATGTTAAAGGAGGTGTTAAAGGAGATGTTAAAGGAGGTGTTAAAGGAGGTTTAAAGGAGATGTTAAAAGGGATGTTAAAGGAGATGTTAAAGGAGATGTTAAAGAAGATATTAAAGGAGATGTTAAAGGAGGTGTTAAAGGAGATGTTAAAGAAGATGTTAAAGAAGGTTTAAAGGAGATGTTAAAAGAGATGTTAAAGGAGATGTTAAAGGAGATGTTAAAGAAGATATTAAAGGAGATGTTAAAGGAGGTGTTAAAGGAGATGTTAAAGAAGATGTTAAAGAAGATGTTAAAGGAGATGTTAAAGGAGGTTTGAAGGAGATGTTAAAGGAGATGTTAAAGGAGATGTTAAAGGAGATGTTAAAGGAAATGTTAAAGGAGGTGTTAAAGGAGATGTTAAAGAAGATGTAAAAGAAGATGTTTTAGGAGATATTAAAGAAGATGTTAATGGAGATGATAAAGGAGGTGTTAAAGGAGATGTTAAAGGAGATGTTAAAGGAGATGTTAAAGGAGATGTTAAAGGAGATGTTAAAGGAGATGTTAAAGAAGATGTTAAAGGAGGTGTTAAAGGAGATGTTAAAGGAGGTGTTAAAGGAGGTTTAAAGGAGATGTTAAAAGGGATGTTAAAGGAGATGTTAAAGGAGATGTTAAAGAAGATATTAAAGGAGATGTTAAAGGAGGTGTTAAAGGAGATGTTAAAGAAGATGTTAAAGAAGGTTTAAAGGAGATGTTAAAAGAGATGTTAAAGGAGATGTTAAAGGAGATGTTAAAGAAGATATTAAAGGAGATGTTAAAGGAGGTGTTAAAGGAGATGTTAAAGAAGATGTTAAAGAAGATGTTAAAGGAGATGTTAAAGGAGGTTTGAAGGAGATGTTAAAGGAGATGTTAAAGGAGATGTTAAAGGAGATGTTAAAGGAAATGTTAAAGGAGGTGTTAAAGGAGATGTTAAAGAAGATGTTAAAAATTCTAAATGGTGATGACAATGGAGATGTTATTTAGACGATATTTTGAAGGGCGAGACTGGTATAGAGCCTCTATTATAACCTTTCAAATTACCGTTACCGTAACTTGAAGCAATGCCAAATCTAACGTCAGATTTATTTTAATGTCAGCTACCAAATTCGTCGATGTGTTTGAATAGTTTCTCCAATACACCCAGGTTGTACCTACCTCACCTTGCAAACCTTATTTATTGGTAAAATGGCCAAACCCTCAATAAACGTTGCGAGAACACTAGACCCAAGGGTCGACCACGAAAAATTGTATTGATAGAATATTGGAAGCACTAGGAAACATAACAGTCGCAGATACGAACAGAAGAGCAAAAGACCGCAAATTATATCTCCCCTCGAGAAAGGGAAACGAGGAAGGAAAGAAGAAGTGAATCTCTTATATATCCCTAAATGAACCTTCCTTTATAGTAAATTCAACCCAGCTTGGCCAATTGACACATTGCATGTTCTTTCTGTATTTTCATGACGATAAAATGGGTGATCATGAGTCAACATTTTTCTACACCATGCTTCGTTTCTTGAAATAGCCAAAATGTATTACGTCAATGTTGCGTTGGTGTGACGTCGGTCACCTACTCGTGTAGGCGATGGAACAATTGTCTCAAATGACCAGTGTTGAATATATCAACAATGAAAGGTGACAGGCTAAAAAAGAGGCAAACCATGGGTAGGCATGAAGATGTCATCAGACAGGTCTGTTGACTTACCAATGTAGCCCTAGCGAAGAATGGATACCTTTATCATTTAGGGTCACATTCTTGTGTTTTGTCATACACGGCAGGAGTTTCAGGGAGCAGAATTTAGTTGTGGTCAATGGGGAGGACGGTGCTCTCACTAGGGACAGCGTCCTCACTTGGGACAACGCCATCACCTGGGACAACACTCTCACTTGGGACAATGCCCTCGCTTGGGACAGCGACCTCTTTTGGGACAGCGCCCTCACTTGGGACAACGCTCTCACCTGACACAACGATCTGATGTCGACGAGTTTCAGTTACATTTTCGCAACAAAATGGTGAAAAATGACAGAACATTACACCTCGCTTTCTAGGACTAGCAAGTAGAAATGACCGAGTGAATTTTAAAATACGGATTTATTAAAATTTAAACAACTGCTATTTTTAATGGAACAAACACGCCGGCCACTGCCAGTGGATGATTGTTAGAGTACTTTGGCACCGGCGTCAGCCAGGAGTCAACGATAGGTAGAGTCACCTTTGTCTACTTCGGGAAAATGAAAGAGCGGACAGGTTAGTGGCTGTGCTGTCGCCGAAGACTGTCGACCAACGAATCAGAACACCATATCATTAATTCCCTCCGAGATGTGGGGAGAGCACTGTAATTTGACAATTATGTGTCCTTGTCACTCCTTTTGATGAATGAGGTAGGAGTTAAGATGGCCACAGTCAGGAACGAGAGAGAGAGTTAGTAGGCGCATAAGAAAACTAACCAACCAACATAAAGCTAGAGTCGTTAGTCGCTGAAAACTGCTGGACATGTTCAGGATGTGAGCACCTATGGACATGTTCGGGGTGCAATGAAGATAACTCACAAATAACTCAATAACTCAGCGTTGAATACGTATCAAGATTCATCTTTTATATACACATTTATATAATGAATTTGTAATTCTATAATTTAATACATTATGCCAGACAAACCAACATTACTACAAAACATCTCATTTGTTAATTAAATATCACTTTAAGTAACTACTACTAACTCTACTGTTACTGTCAACTATTGTTAATATCAGGTACATCAAATGTGTTGCAAGCAAATTAAAAGAACAGTTTCACATCAATCTAAACAATTAAAAATACACTTAAATATACAACATCAAAATTATTGCATTTTGTCCCAACATTCTTTCAAGGGAAGAGGTATACAATACTTGGATAAAATACACAAATAATCACATTTCCTTTTATCTCTTCATATGCCCTTTAGTTATCGCACTCATAGTTGTTGGTGATATGATAAATATATACTGTTTTGTGTATTCATTATGATAATTCTTATATGCGTTAGGTTTTGGCTTTATTTCCTGGAATTTTATTTACTGGTTCATTACTTAGTACATCTATTAACTTGTGACGCCTTGCTGTATTTTTTCCTTGTCCTTTATTAAACACGCTGCTTCAACTCCTAAACCTTTCCGTTCATGCAGCTCTACAATTTTCCAGAATCCCAACTAGGTTGTTTGTGGAGTTTCCTGGTCTTTTCTAATCATCATCATCAAGTAGAGGGCCTGCTGGCGTAAGTGATCATGTCTCACCACAACTTTCGATCACGACAGTTATTTATCATTTCTGTTGTTGACCTTATGACAAGCCATTCTCTTAAGCTGTCTGGTATCTTTTCTCTTTGCTTCCCTCTATCTCTTTGTCCCTCAATTTTCCCAGTTGTAAAATTTATTCCAGCTGTTCTCTTCTCATTACAGGGCCAAAAAATGATGATTGTCTCTTCCTAATACTATTAGATAGTGTATTTAGCAACTGCCAATGTTTTGACACTTCAGAATTTTTAAGAAAATCAACACAACTACTTCGGCTCTCACAGGACCATGTATTTTGTGTAAACAACATTTTGCACATTTTTTTGCAGAAGTATATTTTTATCCATGCACACATTGTATGTTGTCTCTGCATTGAACGTTGACTGTCGCTTTACTAAGTCTCTAGCATTAATGGTGTATGCTGTCGTAGGTTAACTAGCCCTTCTGTTCATGGCGTCAGTCCACGTTAATCTTTGGTTGTTTGTGTCTGTTTACATTGTACTTCCCCTCCAGTATAACTGTCAGTAGATTATCGTGTCTCTTAAAATGATATACAAATAAATTTATTTTTCCTGAATAATTTCACATGAACTGATGCATAGATTTGACTCCTACTACTTCGACTGCTGTAAGTCAGATTAGTCTCTCTCTCTCTCTCTTTTTTTTTTTAGTCAGAATATATTTCTGTAGTTTACCGCATATCACACATTTTGGTGCTTTCCCTTTCCAAGCCGTTGGTAATTTCTTATTCATAGATTTCATCCATCATCGCTGACTGAGTGCATTAGTTTCACTTAATTCCCACTAAAATCTTGAGACGAGTACCTTGAACTCTAAACCTCCCCTGGATTATAGAACCAGATTCTCGCTGAAGGCTCATTTAAAGTCGAATGAAATACCTCACCCCTCATGAACTCACCATCTGCAGTGGCTTCTCTGTGTCAACATCTCGATGTTCTTTACTCGTATATCCCCGTTTATTCTCGTGTTGTCTTCCGGCTTTTCTCCACTTCTTGGCGAGGTGTAACCAGTTTAATCTCACACTATAAAAAAACGGCAATTGTTATCTAAACATAATGGTGACCACCACACACACACACACACACACATATATATATATATATATATATACACCGAAGGTTGTCTGTCTGATGCAGTAACTAAATCCCTATAAGTTTGTCATTATCCTTATATATATATATATATAATATATATATATATATATATATATATATATATATATATATATATATATATATAAGATCATCAAGAGACCTAAGATGCGTCCAGACATTGCAATTTACACACCATATATCTGAACCACTTCATACTAATAGAGCTCACAGTGCAATTTGAATCCAAGATAGAAACCGACTAATTTTAAACCAGCAAAATGCAACGATATCATATTCGAAGTGAGACAGCAAGGAATTCACGTCAGAATATCTGCTGTAGATATAGGTGCCAGAGGTTTCATGGCCTCATCCCTCTAAGACCTATTAAAGATACTTGGAATTAAGAGGAGTATGCAAATAATAACAATAAAAGCTACTATTGAGTCAGTCGAAATAGCATTATGTGATGCCAAGACATATCAACAAACGCAGAATATTGCGAGGCTCAGACGAGTACGCGGGTAACCCAATTTTACACATGACCACCCCGGACTCCAACTTACGTCAACATTACATCAACAGCTTAATCCTTGAATATCGGAGGCGCGGACAATAAGGTAATAAAAAACAGTTACTAGAGCTTGAGCCGCTCCCCATGTTCGCAGTACCGACATTTCAAAGGAGACGAATTCCCAGCCCGACATATCGTTATCGTTTATTATCAACTACCGACCCACCCCAGCCGCGGCTAATTACTCCATAACAAAAGCATGGCTTGTGGCTGTATATAAAGGACATCGCGAAATACTAGCCATGTTAGACTTCTGCCACCACAAAGAGAACATCAAGGTGTTAGGTTAAAGCTAAGACAGCTTGTACGACCGGATGTATACAATAGATTCGAACAAAAGTGTTGCGGAGAACAAGTGTAGTTATTTGATTCCATGCAGAATATATTGTAAACCTTTGAATTTGATGCAGCAGGAGATCGACGCTTGGGAGTCATGTCAACTCCTCTAGAGTGTCAAGAAACGAAAGGGCCAAAAACACTTGCTCGGAGTGAATCCCCCCTAGGATGATCAAACTGTTCCTGCTGTAAACCTCTGCATAACGAGTTTCCCATTACTATACTGGATTTAGCTAAGTTTTGGCTATTCACAATATTAACTATTTTCTTTGTTTGATTTGATTGACTAAACCTACGTTAGCGTTTTTGCACAACTTGACACTACATTAACCTCAATCGGTGGCAGGTTTGTTTCAAAATATGGTCCGAGGTCTATCACCATAAGTGGCTAATTTTCTTCTTTTTTTTTTGTCCAACAGCCCACCGGGTTCCCCGCCTTCTAAAGATGGGTTTCAACGATTTTTTTCTGGTAAGTAATAGAAGACCTGTATTGACCACATCACCAAAAATATGCCGCTCGACATGAACAAATACGGTCAATAAAACCATATCCCTCATTCACTTAGCAGGTCGTGGAGGTAACCTCTACTTTTACTTTTCTTCACTTTCTATAACATTAACAAACACCTCAGCAACACCGATAACTTCTATATATAACAACACTGTTATACAAGAGAGCCCAGTGTTGTTGTGGTTAGTTTACTCCCTTGCCGACATGAAGGTCAGGGGGTTGAAAGATCAATTAGAAAAAACACATTTATTTACTAAGACACTCCTGGGATCCACCCGGCCACTCCAAACTTGTATGAGACATAACCTCGGTGAAGGAAACGCAACGGAACCCATTCGCATGAAGCTAAAGCTTAATGATGTGTAGTCATTTACACCTCAACGGCAATTGCTATAGGACTACTTTACCAGTTGTACAAATCCTCATGATTTACTTCCCCAACTTGCTAGAAAAAAAGGCACATAAACAACACTACTTTTAATGTCACGTTATGTAAGGTGACCATATTTTTGAAATCCCATTCCGGGACGGAATAATTTTACTTCAATTTTCCACCAATAAAATTACATTTCTTCTTGCTGTCATTTTCAAGTGAATAATACATACATTTTAAAACATCTAATAATATAGACCTACAATACGCTATCAGGATAATCAGGAGATAAAAAAAACAGTGATACTCACTTAAATTGAAGGTGAAACAGAGATGCTGTACTTTTCAGATGAGTGAATTTTCTGTAAAATGTCCTTCTTTGTATGCAGCATCTTATAAAATTCGACACATGTTCCCTCATAGTTCACTTTGGTGGTGATCAACATGGCTTTTAAAGTTTCAACACCTAGTTGTGTTTTATCATTTGTCCACAAACTGTTCATCAGAGAAAACACTCGTTCTGTTGCAGCATTTGTTCCAGGTAGACACAAAAAGAACTCTGCCAACTTCAGAATATGTGAAACGGGCACATGATTGTTTCTGAAGTGGGAAGCTAGTTCAACCCAACGCTGCCCTGGTAATGTTTTATTAAGACTCCACTCACTAATTTTTTGTGAATTAACAAACTGTTTCATGTAGACATATTCGTCATACATTTCATTTTCTGGAAAGTCGACTGAAGGCACTGTTTGACTCACTAATGATGAAGACTTCTCAATATCGTCCCAATTTGGTGTTCTGTTCAGCATTACCCAGCTGTAAGACTCTAGTATTTGAAAATTATTTGCAGCCCATTTCTTCAAATAACTTAAAGCTGTTTCATAAAATGAAGAAACACTGGCGTTAAAATTTTTCACATCATCACGTGGAAATCCTTCCATTTCCAGCTTTTTAAGGATTATCTGAACTCTTGATGGCAAGAAGCCGTCTTCCAGCTTGGACTCCAAGATAGCTTTCAACCTATTGATGTTGTCAATACTTCAAATACTGTGACCATCTGTCCCTCTATTTTCTGCACTGCTTCGTGGAAAAAGGATGCCTGACTGTGAACCAAAATAAGCCATGCCTCAGACAGTGGGTTTTCAAAGAATTCCTGTATAAAAACTGGGCATCTGTCTTGAGATTGAAAATATGATTTTAGAGGCAGGAACATGTAAAGAACCCTTTCAACAGCAGGCAAGAGCGCAAGCCACTTAGTTTGTGCATAACCTAAAATCATCTGGAAGTCTGTGTCGACAAACTGACAAAACTCATTGAGACTTTCAACTCTAACTGTGTATGATTTGAAGTACAGATAAATTTTTGCAATAGTCATTTCAACATCAACAGGCAATACGTCTGCAGCTGCTCGAACAGTGTTGTGAAAAATATGGCAAGCACACCCAACACCTATCAAACTATGTCCAAGGTTTTCTTTCAGTTTTGTGAAAACATTGTTCTGTCCTTTTTTTTCAGCGCCCCCAAAATTAGAATTTGTGTTGTCTGCACATAATCCAACTACTTTCAGTTCTAAACCATTTTCAGTTAGACAGTCAATAAGAAAACTACTTACTATATCAGGTGTTTCACCTGGCAATGACTTCAACTCTAATATTTTAACTTTCAGTCCCTTATTGCGATCACAGTATCTGACAAGCAAAGGAAAAATCTTGATTTCTTTGTGGTTGGAGGCATCTGTCAGTATGGAGATAAATGTTACGTTTTCTAGGTCACATCTGAACTCGTTTAGAGCATGGGGTGTGAACACATTCCGAATAATAGCTTCTGTTTTCGTACGTGCACAAGCAAATTTTGGTTCTAAAGTTACCTGAAGCAATTTTGATGTGCAGTCCATAGATCTAAACGTGTGATTGTGCATCACTGTATGATATGCAAAGGCACCTTCTGTAGCAGCTAACTGTTCTTCTTTGTCACCAACCTGTTCAGCTCGAAAAAAAAATTGTCAACGACGAGCTTGATGCAGCAGTAGCGACGGCTCTCTTATGTTTATCACTATTTATATGGCTCTTAATATCACCACGTCCACTATGGTTAATAGTAAACCCGGATGAACATATATTACATCTTACAGTGAAGTCTGATGACGATGTAGACTTTTTTTATAAAAGGGTATTCCTTTTGTAAATCTTGATTAAAACTACAATTACACTTCGGTGCCATTTTTTGCGAAAGTGAAAGTGAAAGTTAGTAACACAACGAATATATACGAGATTTAAAACTAGGAGCGCATTCTACTCTTTTGATATTAAACAAAATTGTCTACACAGCAACGGAATAATATTTTTTTTAATTGAAGAAATGTACGCCGTATACCAAAATGGCAAAATTGGTAAACGTTTGTGTCCCAAATTATTTTTTATCAAATCCGGGACAAAAGCTAAAAAAATATGCCAAAATCGGAACAAAACAGGTACGGCAGCTAATCCGGGACAAAGGTAAAAAAATGTCAAATTCCGGGACTGTCCCGGACAATCCGGGACGAATGGTTACCTTACGTTATGTTGCAATAAAACGAATGTTCGTGATTACGAGTTTGAATCTATATAAACTAACACACAATGTATCATATCGCTTTTCTCGTTAAAATTATCACTCATTTACTAGAGTCAAACAAACAAAAAAAGGTAAATAATACATTTGTAAAATAATGCAATGAATAATTATTTATAAAAATAATTAACTTTTGTTATTTTTAAACTGTTGATAAATTGTGCCTCCTAGGCCTCCCAAATCGATTTTATTTTGACTAGAAGACATCAAAGGAGGGACATAACAGACTCAAGATCCATACCAAATGCTATATTAGATACAGACCATAAGCCTGTTTTACTATGGCAGAAAAAAATGGGTTAGGAAACTACAGATGACAAGACCTCAAGCACAAAGAATCGATCTAAAAGCAATAAAGAATGTAAACATACAAAAATAAATAGAAGAATCCGTAACCATAAATACCAAACCCGAATACAACCTACAAACATAGAAGAAGCATGGAAACAGTTTAAAGAAGGTATAATAGAGTCAACACAAGAGAAATGCGGTCTGAAAAATATAGGAAAGAGCAGAAAGTCTGTTGATGTCTGTTGTCTGTTGTCTGTTGCCTGTTGATGTTGAAATGACTATTGCAAAAATTTATCTGTACTTCAAATCATACACAGTTAGAGTTGAAAGTCTCAATGAGTTTTGTCAGTTTGTCGACACAGACTTCCAGATGATTTTAGGTTATGCACAAACTAAGTGGCTTGCGCTCTTGCCTGCTGTTGAAAGGGTTCTTTACATGTTCCTGCCTCTAAAATCATATTTTCAATCTCAAGACAGATGCCCAGTTTTTATACAGGAATTCTTTGAAAACCCACTGTCTGAGGCATGGCTTATTTTGGTTCACAGTCAGGCATCCTTTTTCCACGAAGCAGTGCAGAAAATAGAGGGACAGATGGTCACAGTATTTGAAGTCATTGACAACATCAATAGGTTGAAAGCTATCTTGGAGTCCAAGCTGGAAGACGGCTTCTTGCCATCAAGAGTTCAGATAATCCTTAAAAAGCTGGAAATGGAAGGATTTCCACGTGATGATGTGAACAAGTTTAACGCCAGTGTTTCTTCATTTTATGAAACAGCTTTAAGTTATTTGAAGAAATGGGCTGCAAATAATTTTCAAAACCTAGAGTCTTACAGCTGGGTAATGCTGAACAGAACACCAAATTGGGAAGATATTGAGAAGTCTTCATCATTAGTGAGTCAAACAGTGCCTTCAGTCGACTTTCCAGAAAATGTAATGTTTGACGAATATATCTACATGAAACAGTTTGTTAATTCACAAAAAATTAGTGAGTGGACTCTTAATAAAACATTACCAGGGCAGCGTTGGGTTGAACTAGCTTCCCACTTCAGAAACAATCATGTGCCCGTTTCACATATTCTGAAGTTGGCAGAGTTCTTTTTGTGTCTACCTGGAACAAATGCTGCAACAGAACGAGTGTTTTCTCTGATGAACAGTTTGTGGACAAATGATAAAACACAACTAGGTGTTGAAACTTTAAAAGCCATGTTGATCACCACCAAAGTGAACTATGAGGGAACATTTGTCGAATTTTATAAGATGCTGCATACAAAGAAGGACATTTTACAGAAAATTCACTCATCTGAAAAGTACAGCATCTCTGTTTCACCTTCAATTTAAGTGAGTATCACTGTTTTTTTTATCTCCTGATTATCCTGATAGCGTATTGTAGGTCTATATTATTAAATGTTTTAAAATGTATGTATTATTCACTTGAAAATGACAGCAAGAAGAAATGTAATTTTATTGGTGGAAAATTGAAGTAAAATTATTCCGTCCCGGAATGAGATTTCAAAAATATGGTCACCTTACAGAAAGAAACTTACAAGATGGTGGAATGAAGTAGTTAAATCAGCAGTGAAACACAAGAAAGAAAAGTATAAAACGTGGCAGAAGACAAAACAACAGAAGACTACAATCGCTATAGACAAGCCAGAAATGATAGCAAAAAGATCCTAGAACAAACAAAAGCAGACTCATTGAAAGCATTTGGTGAAGAATTAGCAAAAACATGTAGAGAAGAACCCAGATAATTTTTCAAAAGTGTAAAAGCAATGAGAGTAAGAAATAATGATTATAACCCAACCACTATAATAAACGACAAGAACGGTAGACCAACGGTAGAAAAGATACCAGACAACTTAAGATACTGTCGAGATAAAAAATTGTGGAGAGACAAGATCACCTACGCCAGTAGCCATGGTACTTGATGATCATGATATGAACTACAAGGACAAAAGTTGTAAGTAACACTGCCATATTGGCAAAAAGCGCCTTTATGATTGCAGACAAGGGGTCTATGTTTCTTTAAGCGTGGGAATGTTGGAAACAGCATCTGCTGAGTGGTTATCATGGTAATTGTTCCCTATATTTTGCTCTCATCATCATTCTCATCAAGTACTGGGCCCGCTGGCGTAGGTGATCATGTCCCTCCACAACTTTCGATCTCGATAGTTAGTTATCATTTCTATACTTCTGCCAAGTCTTTTTCTTAAGCTGTCCGGTGTGTCGATTTATGATTGTACAAAGAAATTAATATCCATCGTTTTGTTTACGGTTGGCTCCGCTAGTCTTTGAATAAAACGTCTCACCCACAAGGCAGTGGGGTTGTTTTACTTCAGGATACCCTCCCTTAGCTTTTTACTCTCCCGAGCCCCCTGCAAGGCAGCAGGACAGCCACAGGCTGTACTGTTTACTGCATATAGTAACAGGTAAAATTACCCGACCTGATATAGACATTGCATTTATAATTAGAAGAACAGTAACATGCACAATTCGATCACAATCAACAAAATCATAATTCCACTGTGAAAAATACCGTGTTCAACTTTTGAACAAATCTTCTTCTTCTACCTTTCAGCCACATTTGGTGCATAGGTCTTCAGCAAACACTTTCTATTTCTTGCCATTCTTTTTTAAGACCATTCAGTGTCTTCCCCATCATCTTCATCTCTGCTTCTATCTGTCTTCTCCATGAATTCCTGGGTGTTCCTCTTTGTCTTTTTCCCTGGGGATTTCAAAAAAGGGCCTGTTGTGTAATACTTTCAGTTGGCTGCCGCAGTGTGTGTCCTATCCAACGCCATCGTCTTCACTGAATCTCTTTATCCACTGGTATTTGACTGGTACGTTTCCATAATTCTATGTTAGTGATTAGTCCTGTCATTTCCATCCTTTTATTCTGCGTAAGTTTCCAATAATGAAAGCCTGTATCTTCATGATTGTCATTTTTGTTGTTCTCCATGTTTCATAGTCATATAATAAGACTGACTTAACATTGGAGTTGAAAATTTTTATTTTAGTATTTAACCTAATTTCTTTGGGCTTCCATATGTTTCCCAGTGCAACGAATGTTTCACTTGCTTTTGATATCCTTATTAAAAAAAAAAGGTTTAATCCATAATCTTACAAGAACTCTTGTATCTGTTTAACGCAATATTAATTTTGGTATTTTTCTTTCTTTTCAAAAAAGCGCGCATCAATCTTGTTTGAAATGAAGCTGATCTATTCAAGAGCAGACAAATGTATAAGATCGGACGCTTGTACAGGTTTGTAGTAAATCAACGAGTGTTGCCACAATTAAATAATTAAGTGAGGAAACAAAATAGTCTTCAAATTTGAAATACAAATTGTATGTGAATTTTATACAAATCCTTTTATTTCCTAATTCTTTAGATTCTTTAGATTCGTTGTTTCTGTTAACAGATTTTTGAAACATCCAGTGATATGTGTGAATTGTAGCTCTTATGAAAATGAAAGCAGAGAAGTGACATTTATTTTTCTCAATCAACAGAATATAGTTACCACTCGCAGCTTGTCAAGGACAAAGAGAAAGCAGAGATAGATGGAATGACAATATTTATATCTCAGTGCAACAATGGACGTGAACATTAATAAAATACATTAATAAGAAGGTGAAACTAATTCTGTCGTACAATTTACCCAATTTTCAAGTGAATAATACATACATTTTAAAACATTTAATAATATAGACCTACAATACGCTATCAGGATAATCAGGAGATAAAAAAAACAGTGATACTCACTTAAATTGAAGGTGAAACAGAGATGCTGTACTTTTCAGATGAGTGAATTTTCTGTAAAATGTCCTTCTTTGTATGCAGCATCTTATAAAATTCGACAAATGTTCCCTCATAGTTCACTTTGGTGGTGATCAACATGGCTTTTAAAGTTTCAACACCTAGTTGTGTTTTATCATTTGTCCACAAACTGTTCATCAGAGAAAACACTCGTTCTGTTGCAGCATTTGTTCCAGGTAGACACAAAAAGAACTCTGCCAACTTCAGAATATGTGAAACGGGCACATGATTGTTTCTGAAGTGGGAAGCTAGTTCAACCCAACGCTGCCCTGGTAATGTTTTATTAAGAGTCCACTCACTAATTTTTTGTGAATTAACAAACTGTTTCATGTAGATATATTCGTCAAACATTACATTTTCTGGAAAGTCGACTGAAGGCACTGTTTGACTCACTAATGATGAAGACTTCTCAATATCTTCCCAATTTGGTGTTCTGTTCAGCATTACCCAGCTGTAAGACTCTAGGTTTTGAAAATTATTTGCAGCCCATTTCTTCAAATAACTTAAAGCTGTTTCATAAAATGAAGAAACACTGGCGTTAAACTTGTTCACATCATCACGTGGAAATCCTTCCATTTCCAGCTTTTAAGGATTATCTGAACTCTTGATGGCAAGAAGCCGTCTTCCAGCTTGGACTCCAAGATAGCTTTCAACCTATTGATGTTGTCAATGACTTCAAATACTGTGACCATCTGTCCCTCTATTTTCTGCACTGCTTCGTGGAAAAAGGATGCCTGACTGTGAACCAAAATAAGCCATGCCTCAGACAGTGGGTTTTCAAAGAATTCCTGTATAAAAACTGGGCATCTGTCTTGAGATTGAAAATATGATTTTAGAGGCAGGAACATGTAAAGAACCCTTTCAACAGCAGGCAAGAGCGCAAGCCACTTAGTTTGTGCATAACCTAAAATCATCTGGAAGTCTGTGTCGACAAACTGACAAAACTCATTGAGACTTTCAACTCTAACTGTGTATGATTTGAAGTACAGATAAATTTTTGCAATAGTCATTTCAACATCAACAGGCAATACGTCTGCAGCTGCTCGAACAGTGTTGTGAAAAATATGGCAAGCACACCCAACACCTATCAAACTATGTCCAAGGTTTTCTTTCAGTTTTGTGAAAACATTGTTCTGTCCTTTTTTTTCAGCGCCCCCAAAATTAGAATTTGTGTTGTCTGCACATAATCCAACTACTTTCAGTTCTAAACCATTTTCAGTTAGACAGTCAATAAGAAAACTACTTACTATATCAGGTGTTTCACCTGGCAATGACTTCAACTCTAATATTTTAACTTTCAGTCCCTTATTGCGATCACAGTATCTGACAAGCAAAGGAAAAATCTTGATTTCTTTGTGGTTGGAGGCATCTGTCAGTATGGAGATAAATGTTACGTTTTCTAGGTCACATCTGAACTCGTTTAGAGCATGGGGTGTGAACACATTCCGAATAATAGCTTCTGTTTTCGTACGTGCACAAGCAAATTTTGGTTCTAAAGTTACCTGAAGCAATTTTGATGTGCAGTCCATAGATCTAAACGTGTGATTGTGCATCACTGTATGATATGCAAAGGCACCTTCTGTAGCAGCTAACTGTTCTTCTTTGTCACCAACCTGTTCAGCTCGAAAAAAAAATTGTCAACGACGAGCTTGATGCAGCAGTAGCGACGGCTCTCTTATGTTTATCACTATTTATATGGCTCTTAATATCACCACGTCCACTATGGTTAATAGTAAACCCGGATGAACATATATTACATCTTACAGTGAAGTCTGATGACGATGTAGACTTTTTTTATAAAAGGGTATTCCTTTTGTAAATCTTGATTAAAACTACAATTACACTTCGGTGCCATTTTTTGCGAAAGTGAAAGTGAAAGTTAGTAACACAACGAATATATACGAGATTTAAAACTAGGAGCGCATTCTACTCTTTTGATATTAAACAAAATTGTCTACACAGCAACGGAATAATATTTTTTTTAATTGAAGAAATGTACGCCGTATACCAAAATGGCAAAATTGGTAAACGTTTGTGTCCCAAATTATTTTTTATCAAATCCGGGACAAAAGCTAAAAAAATATGCCAAAATCGGAACAAAACAGGTACGGCAGCTAATCCGGGACAAAGGTTAAAAAAATGTCAAATTCCGGGACTGTCCCGGACAATCCGGGACGAATGGTTACCTTACGTTATGTTGCAATAAAACGAATGTTCGTGATTACGAGTTTGAATCTATATAAACTAACACACAATGTATCATATCGCTTTTCTCGTTAAAATTATCACTCATTTACTAGAGTCAAACAAACAAAAAAAGGTAAATAATACATTTGTAAAATAATGCAATGAATAATTATTTATAAAAATAATTAACTTTTGTTATTTTTAAACTGTTGATAAATTGTGCCTCCTAGGCCTCCCAAATCGATTTTATTTTGACTAGAAGACATCAAAGGAGGGACATAACAGACTCAAGATCCATACCAAATGCTATATTAGATACAGACCATAAGCCTGTTTTACTATGGCAGAAAAAAATGGGTTAGGAAACTACAGATGACAAGACCTCAAGCACAAAGAATCGATCTAAAAGCAATAAAGAATGTAAACATACAAAAATAAATAGAAGAATCCGTAACCATAAATACCAAACCCGAATACAACCTACAAACATAGAAGAAGCATGGAAACAGTTTAAAGAAGGTATAATAGAGTCAACACAAGAGAAATGCGGTCTGAAAAATATAGGAAAGAGCAGAAAGTCTGTTGATGTCTGTTGTCTGTTGTCTGTTGCCTGTTGATGTTGAAATGACTATTGCAAAAATTTATCTGTACTTCAAATCATACACAGTTAGAGTTGAAAGTCTCAATGAGTTTTGTCAGTTTGTCGACACAGACTTCCAGATGATTTTAGGTTATGCACAAACTAAGTGGCTTGCGCTCTTGCCTGCTGTTGAAAGGGTTCTTTACATGTTCCTGCCTCTAAAATCATATTTTCAATCTCAAGACAGATGCCCAGTTTTTATACAGGAATTCTTTGAAAACCCACTGTCTGAGGCATGGCTTATTTTGGTTCACAGTCAGGCATCCTTTTTCCACGAAGCAGTGCAGAAAATAGAGGGACAGATGGTCACAGTATTTGAAGTCATTGACAACATCAATAGGTTGAAAGCTATCTTGGAGTCCAAGCTGGAAGACGGCTTCTTGCCATCAAGAGTTCAGATAATCCTTAAAAAGCTGGAAATGGAAGGATTTCCACGTGATGATGTGAACAAGTTTAACGCCAGTATTTCTTCATTTTATGAAACAGCTTTAAGTTATTTGAAGAAATGGGCTGCAAATAATTTTCAAAACCTAGAGTCTTACAGCTGGGTAATGCTGAACAGAACACCAAATTGGGAAGATATTGAGAAGTCTTCATCATTAGTGAGTCAAACAGTGCCTTCAGTCGACTTTCCAGAAAATGTAATGTTTGACGAATATATCTACATGAAACAGTTTGTTAATTCACAAAAAATTAGTGAGTGGACTCTTAATAAAACATTACCAGGGCAGCGTTGGGTTGAACTAGCTTCCCACTTCAGAAACAATCATGTGCCCGTTTCACATATTCTGAAGTTGGCAGAGTTCTTTTTGTGTCTACCTGGAACAAATGCTGCAACAGAACGAGTGTTTTCTCTGATGAACAGTTTGTGGACAAATGATAAAACACAACTAGGTGTTGAAACTTTAAAAGCCATGTTGATCACCACCAAAGTGAACTATGAGGGAACATTTGTCGAATTTTATAAGATGCTGCATACAAAGAAGGACATTTTACAGAAAATTCACTCATCTGAAAAGTACAGCATCTCTGTTTCACCTTCAATTTAAGTGAGTATCACTGTTTTTTTTATCTCCTGATTATCCTGATAGCGTATTGTAGGTCTATATTATTAAATGTTTTAAAATGTATGTATTATTCACTTGAAAATGACAGCAAGAAGAAATGTAATTTTATTGGTGGAAAATTGAAGTAAAATTATTCCGTCCCGGAATGAGATTTCAAAAATATGGTCACCTTACAGAAAGAAACTTACAAGATGGTGGAATGAAGTAGTTAAATCAGCAGTGAAACACAAGAAAGAAAAGTATAAAACGTGGCAGAAGACAAAAACAACAGAAGACTACAATCGCTATAGACAAGCCAGAAATGATAGCAAAAAGATCCTAGAACAAACAAAAGCAGACTCATTGAAAGCATTTGGTGAAGAATTAGCAAAAACATGTAGAGAAGAACCCAGATAATTTTTCAAAAGTGTAAAAGCAATGAGAGTAAGAAATAATGATTATAACCCAACCACTATAATAAACGACAAGAACGGTAGACCAATCAGCAGCAGGAAAAACATAATAATCAGATGGAGAGAATACTTCGAGGAACTATTAAACCAGGAAAATACAAACGGAAATACAGAGTTTAAACATAGGCAGTATGATGAACAGGAACCGAATATACTTAAAGCAGAAGTAGAATGGGCATTGAAACAGAATAAAAAGAACAAAGCAGCTGGCATATATGGAATAGCAACAGAAATGCTACTAGCCTGTAATGAAACAGCTATAGATTGGCTTACTATCATATTCAATATGGCTTGGGAAGAAAGAAAAGTCTCAGACGATTGGCAAAAAGCTATCATTGTCCCATTTTGGAAGAATAAGGGAAGTAAAAGGGAGTGTGAAATGTACAGAGGAATATCCCTATTGAGTCAAGTTGGTAAAATGTTTGCTAAAATATTAGAGAGGAGAGTAAGATACATAACAGAACCTCAATTAAGTAATAATCAATTCGGATTCAGAAAAGGCAAAAGCTGTACTGATGCTATATTTACATTGAGACAACTATGTGAAAAAACAATATAATATGACAGAAACCTAAATATAGTGTTTATAGATCAAGAAAAAGCGTTTGATCGTGTGGACAGGAACAAACTCTGGCAAACTTTAGAAACATACGGGGTAGCAGGACAACTACTAGAAAATATAATAGCACTATATAAAAACAGTCAAAGGGCCGTTAAAACATCGGAAGGTCTGTCAAAATGGTATAAGGTTACAACAGGAGTAAGACAAGGATGTGTCCTCTCACCACTCCTCTTCATCATATACATGGACAAAATAAACCAGGAAACAACCAACAACAAGGACAAATCAAATAATAACATAAAGGTAGAAAACTCCAACATCAATGAGCTACTCTTCGCAGATGACCAATGTCTAATATATGAGGATGAAAACCTGCTACAACAGCATTTAACATCTCTAGATAAAAGCTGCACAAACTACAGTATGAAAATTAACACAGCAAAAACAGAGGCTATAAGAATAAGCAAATTAAGACACCCATTAAACATCAAGATCAAAGATAAAGAAATAAAACAAGTAGAGGAATTCAAGTATTTAGGCACAATGTTCACAGAAGATGGAAAACTAGACAGAGAAATTGACATGAGAATACAAAAAGCAAATGCTGTCACATACCAGCTTTCACCATTGTTAAGACATCCAAACATTTCTATGCCAGCTAAACAACAAATGATAAATAGCATCTTCATACCAACTTTGTGCTATGAAAGTCAAACATGGACCCTTTCTAAATCACATTTAAGAAAGATCAATACATGTGAGATGCGATGCTTGAGAAAAGTAACAAACAACTCAAGAAGAGATAGAATACCAAATGAAACCATAAGAAAAATGGTAGGAACAAAACCCTGCCAAGAATATATAGAACAAGAATTTAAATGGTTTGGCCACCTGGTCAGAATGAATCCTCACCAATCACCATCAAGGGCGTTCTTCTCGAGAATGCATGGGAAAAGACCAAGAGGAAGACCCAGAAGAAGATGGATAGATGCAGTGACAGAGACATGTAACAACAAAGGAAAATCACTAATTCAGACAATTCGAGCAGCACAAGAACGACAAATTATATAAACCACGACACCTTTTAGGTATCAGTGAAAAAGAAAAGTAGACGAGGAAGAAGATAAATTGTGCATTATTCTCTAACAGTAAAATATGTCAAACATACACTATAGCTCGTTTCAAATCACGTGCCCAACTTCAAAACGCTATTGCTCAGTAACCATTTGTTAAAAACTGTTGAAATTTTCCAAATGTTATTAGAATGCAAAAGACCCTTTAAATGTATATTTAACAAATATCTTGCAGCTGCAGTTTTCTTAAAGCGGCGAATTTCTTGGATGTTTGTCAAAATTGTAAACCCCTAAATAATAGAAATTACCGTAGTTGCTGGTCTATGATTAATTTTCACTAGGTAAAGGCGTGGCCGTAATGGGGAAATACAAGGAGAATTATTGTCTTCTCAGTTCGAGGACGGACGATAATATCAAGGTATACCTGTATGTCCAATTTTCATAGTTGTGTGGTCCTGAAAAGGACCGTTTGTTGAACTAATTTAAGGTAATATAGAGGCCAACATTGTGGGGGTTATATACTTTCATTCTGAATCAGACGAGTCTAAAAGATTAATAACTGTTTGGGGTTGAACATTCCACAAACCTTTTTTTCCAATATTCCTCTTCCTGTTTTAAGACGTGGTCTTCACATTCAGCCCAATAATCTTTGTCTATATTTAATAAAGCGAGATTAGCAAGAGTCTTTACATCGCATATTTTGAATGTTGTATTTTCATCTGCTACTTGTCCTTTTAATTTTGCCCAGATTAGTTCTATTGGATTTAAATGAGCATGGTAAGGTGGCAGCCTCAAACTTATATGACCGTGCTCTTGGATAATCTCATCTATTTGAAAAATCTTTGTCCTTTGTTTTTGCTTTACTAGAGATAGTAATTCAGGTTTTAAGTACATGTTATTAAATTGTATGTGCTCCTTTGTGAGCCATGTCTTAATAGCATCTTTTGTACTGGATGACGTCGGGACTTTATCTTCAAGTGCAACAATGTTGTGGTAGGCTGCATTGTCCATTATTAGGCAAGATGGTCGATCTAGTGATGGGAGAACAGAATTTTCAATCCAATGTCTAAATATGTGACCATTCATCTCATAGTGATAATCCCGATTGTCTATGGATTTTGAAAGAAAAATGAGCTCTGCATTCTGTATTAGTCCATGTTGTCGACTACCTGCATGAGCAATTATCAAGCGCTGTCCTTTGCTGCTAGGTATTAATCTCTTAATCTTTCCATCTGATGACTGCCATTCCCTTTTGTTAGTGTGGTGAGCATTGATCCATGTTTCATCCAAGTACACAATATCATAACCTTGCTTGCGCACCTCTTTTACTTCACGTAAGTACTTGCTTCTCATGACTACTATATGTGGCTTCTCACAGATGATGTTTCGTCCATTGGAATACTTTCTGAATGTAAAGCCTGCAGCTCTCACATTCCTCCATAATGTAGACTTTGATATTTCAATACTGTTGTTCTTTTTCAGCGAAACTTTTAATTTTCTTATTGTAACAGTTTCATTCATACCCAACATTTTGCGAATTTCAGGTCTACACCTCTGAATGAACGGAAATGGAACACACAATTTCTCAAGTGTCTAATTGTGTCAAAAAAACCACGGCAAAAGCATGCAAACGTCAATTTTACCGTGTATGGATTTTTCTCGCTATTTTTAACTCAAAATACTGTAAACATTAAGTTTTGACTACATCAATGGGTCGTTATAAATTTATATAAATCAAATAAGCAACAATAATAACCAAATGTTTTTTTTAAATGAAATTAATTCCCTGTTGGGTTCTAATCATTATAACTTTACATGCAAATTTTCAACAACTAACAACAAGCGATTAAAAAGCTATCGATTTTAAAAATTGGGCACGAGTTATGAAACAAGCTATAGTCACTTCCAGATTTAAGAGGGACATGCGATTAGAAGCTTTACAGTACAACACGTCAGCTATGTCTAAGGACATTCAGCGACAGTTTAGTAAAGTGTTGAACATCGTCGTCGCTGTTGAGCCAAACGACACCAAATATGAAGAGGTAAAGTGCATTTCATGTGCGATTGTAAAGAGTTGTATCATTGTAAAGTATTTTGACGTGCTATTAAAATTGTAAAGTGTTTTACATATGTGTAGTGCTTTGATGTACTAATACGATTGATAATTGTTTTATCAATGTATATGTTTGCATGTGCTAGCACGATTGTAAAGTGATGTAACCAGTGTAAAGTGATTTGATGTACCAGTGCGATTATATGAGCGTTATATGAACTAGATAGAAATGTTGAGAATACCATGGACAACTAAGAAGAATAATGAAAACGTTCTGATGAGGACAAAGCAAGGAGAGAGCTAAGTTCCAATATTAAGAAGAAACAATCATATTTTTTTTTTCCATCTAATGACAAGAGAACAGCTGGGATATATTGTAACAACTGGGAAAATTGAGGGACGAAGAGATAGCGAGAAGCAAAGAGAAAAGATACCAGACAACTTAAGATACTGTCGAGATAAAAAATTGTGGAGAGACAAGATCACCTACGCCAGTAGCCATGGTACTTGATGATCATGATATGAACTACAAGGACAAAAGTTGTAAGTAACACTGCCATATTGGCAAAAAGCGCCTTTATGATTGCAGACAAGGGGTCTATGTTTCTTTAAGCGTGGGAATGTTGGAAACAGCATCTGCTGAGTGGTTATCATGGTAATTGTTCCCTATATTTTGCTCTCATCATCATTCTCATCAAGTACTGGGCCCGCTGGCGTAGGTGATCATGTCCCTCCACAACTTTCGATCTCGATAGTTAGTTATCATTTCTATACTTCTGCCAAGTCTTTTTCTTAAGCTGTCCGGTGTGTCGATTTATGATTGTACAAAGAAATTAATATCCATCGTTTTGTTTACGGTTGGCTCCGCTAGTCTTTGAATAAAACGTCTCACCCACAAGGCAGTGGGGTTGTTTTACTTCAGGATACCCTCCCTTAGCTTTTTACTCTCCCGAGCCCCCTGCAAGGCAGCAGGACAGCCACAGGCTGTACTGTTTACTGCATATAGTAACAGGTAAAATTACCCGACCTGATATAGACATTGCATTTATAATTAGAAGAACATGCACAATTCGATCACAATCAACAAAATCATAATTCCACTGTGAAAAATACCGTGTTCAACTTTTGAACAAATCTTCTTCTTCTACCTTTCAGCCACATTTGGTGCATAGGTCTTCAGCAAACACTTTCTATTTCTTGCCATTCTTTTTTAAGACCATTCAGTGTCTTCCCCATCATCTTCATCTCTGCTTCTATCTGTCTTCTCCATGAATTCCTGGGTGTTCCTCTTTGTCTTTTTTCCCTGGGGATTTCAAAAAAGGGCCTGTTGTGTAATACTTTCAGTTGGCTGCCGCAGTGTGTGTCCTATCCAACGCCATCGTCTTCACTGAATCTCTTTATCCACTGGTATTTGACTGGTACGTTTCCATAATTCTATGTTAGTGATTAGTCCTGTCATTTCCATCCTTTTATTCTGCGTAAGTTTCCAATAATGAAAGCCTGTATCTTCATGATTGTCATTTTTGTTGTTCTCCATGTTTCATAGTCATATAATAAGACTGACTTAACATTGGAGTTGAAAATTTTTATTTTAGTATTTAACCTAATTTCTTTGGGCTTCCATATGTTTCCCAGTGCAACGAATGTTTCACTTGCTTTTGATATCCTTATTAAAAAAAAAAAGGTTTAATCCATAATCTTACAAGAACTCTTGTATCTGTTTAACGCAATATTAATTTTGGTATTTTTCTTTCTTTTCAAAAAAGCGCGCATCAATCTTGTTTGAAATGAAGCTGATCTATTCAAGAGCAGACAAATGTATAAGATCGGACGCTTGTACAGGTTTGTAGTAAATCAACGAGTGTTGCCACAATTAAATAATTAAGTGAGGAAACAAAATAGTCTTCAAATTTGAAATACAAATTGTATGTGAATTTTATACAAATCCTTTTATTTCCTAATTCTTTAGATTCTTTAGATTCGTTGTTTCTGTTAACAGATTTTTGAAACATCCAGTGATATGTGTGAATTGTAGCTCTTATGAAAATGAAAGCAGAGAAGTGACATTTATTTTTCTCAATCAACAGAATATAGTTACCACTCGCAGCTTGTCAAGGACAAAGAGAAAGCAGAGATAGATGGAATGACAATATTTATATCTCAGTGCAACAATGGACGTGAACATTAATAAAATACATTAATAAGAAGGTGAAACTAATTCTGTCGTACAATTTACCCAAATAAACGTGATGGTCAAAGGGGCCTGCCCGCTACCCAAGAAAACAACAGATATTGACCATGTTTTGTTAAAGCAGTAAACTTGTCAAGTAGTTTTACAAAAAATAAGGAAGATACTGTGTGATCTACTTTTGACAATAGAAAGAAGAAAAAAGAATAAATGCTATGTAGAGCAGTCTTTGCCCGTGCGCTGCCGCGGCCCTAAAGGGGAGTAAAGAATAGCGGCGCTGTACCCTACCCGGCATATTCGTAAGAGGCGAAAAAAAGGAGGGTTGGGCATGGGGCTGGGTATCCCAAACTGTAAACACATTTGGCGAAAAAACTTCACAAACATGGACAAGTCAAAGAAAAGGAAAAGAGTAAATCTGTCATCCAGGAAAGATAAGGGTTCTCTGTCTAAGAAACGTATGACGCAAGCCGGAGAAAGCCATAAGGAGTCCGTGTTGCCGACTCACCCTTTGTCTACCAGGAAATCCTCCAGAATTGGCACCTGGAATGTACGTACCCTAAACGAACAGGGAAAAGCTGCACAGGTAGCAGCAGAAATGAGAAATTACAAAATATATATTCTGGGAATGTATGAAACAAGATGGCTAGGATATGAAAGAATAAAACTAAATACAGAAGAGATGATTTTATCATCAGGACACCAGGAACCTGGAGCACAACATAGTGAAAGGGTAGCTATAATGCTATCAAGGAATGCACAAAAGACACTAATAGAAAGGGGAGCTAGTAGGACAAAGAAAGCAACATTTAAAAAAACCAAAAACATAAAATTACACATTTTCTAATGCTATGCACCAACCATCGATGAAGGATGATTTAGTTAAAGACGAATTCTATAAACAGTTACAATGTCAGATGGATACAAGACAAGCCAGGGATATTTTAATCTTGATGGGAGACCTAAATGCTAAAGTAGGATTACACAACAGAGGCTTCGAAGATATTATGGGAAAACATGAACTTGGAGATATAAACGAGAATGGAGAGATATTTGTGAATTTCTAGGACATTAATTAAGGGAGCATGGGATGAACAATATCCCAACATAAAAAAATACATAAAGCTACATGGGTGTCACCAGATCATAAAACGGAAAATCAAATTGATCACATATGTATTAATAATAAGTTTAAGTCATCCTTACAGGGTGTAAAAGTATATAGAGGGGAGGGGCAGATGCAGCTTCAGATCATCTTCTTCTGAGAACCAAACTTAAACTCAAACTAAAAAGATATACTACAACGAATAAGGGTAGAAAGTATTTCAATGTAGGGTTTCTTAAAGAACAAGGTATTAAAGATAAATTCGCAGTCACGATATCAAACAAATACCAAGTCCTCCAACAACTAGTAAATACAATAAATATAGACGATCATTGGAAACAGGTAATATATATATATATGGAAAGAGACATGCGAAGAAACACTGGGGAAAATAGAACGCCAGAATAAAGTATGGATGACATCAGCAGAGACCCTGGATCAAATTAAAGAAGGAAAGAACATAGAAGCAGACATAAATAAAAGCAAAACAAAAAGTAATAAAGCCAAGACACAGGAAGCTTACACAGAAATGAACAAAGAATGAGAAGATGCATTAAAAGGCATAAGAGGAAATATATAGATGAACTAGCTAAAGAGGCAGAAGAAGCAGCAAATAAAGGGAATATGAAAGAAAGGTACACCAAAAGAAATTAAGTGGAAAATACAAAAAGATCAATGCCTTTTTTTAAAGATAAGGAATGAAGTGTACTTAATAATATAAGAGAACAAATGGAGAGATGGAAGGGGCACTTTGAAGAACTTTTGAACAGACCCGGCTCAAATAATCCTCCAGATATACTACCAGCAGAGGAAGAGTTACACGTTAACTGTGGAAAACCAAGCTAAGAAGAAATAATGAAAGCCATCAAGCTATTAACAAATGGTAAAGCCACAGGACCAGATGAAATTCCTTCGGAAGCCATCAAAGCAGATATTAACACCTCTACCAAGATGTTACAGGATCTATTGGATAGAATTTGGGAGAGGGAAGAAATACCTAAAGACTGGAAAGAAGGTTATATGATCAAACTACAAAAGAAAGGAAGTTTACAGGAGTGCACAAATTATAGGGGAATTATGTTACTATCAGTGCCAGGAAAAATATTAAGCAGAATCATTCTGGAGAGACTAAAAGAGGCTATAGAGACACATTTGAGAGATGAACAAGCAGGTTTTAGGAAGAACAGATCATGTGCTGATCAAATAACTGCTCTACGTATAATAGTTGAACACAAGTTTAGAACTAAAATCCCCACTTTATATTGGATTCACAGATTACGAAAAGGCATTTGACAGTTTATACAGAGGAATGCTTTGCAAGTTGCTGAGCTATTACGGAATCCCCATAACGTTTATGAATCTGATAAAAACAAGGTATGAAGAAACGAAATGTAGTGTGGTTCATGAAGGACAGCTTACAGAAGCATTTGAAATAAGAACATGAGTAAGGCAGTGTGACTTCTGTCTCCATTTCTCTTTCTAATGGCCATAGTTTTAATTATGAAAATAACTCAAAAGAACAGAAATGGAATCCAGTGGTCACTAACCAAGCAACTGAATGACTTAGACTTTACTGATGACATAGCTCTCCTATCACACATCCATCAACAGATGCAGGAGAAAATGAGCATACTTGATGAGAGATCACAACAGCTAGGACTGAAGATTAATAGAGATAAGACCAACATTATGAGAATTAATACAGTTGGCAATAACCCAATAAAACTACGAGAAATACCTCTACTAGACGTTTAATCTTACATATATCTGGGCAGTAATATAGATAAAGAGGGAGGAACAGAAAATGATACCAAAATAAGGACATCAAAAACAAGAGGAGCTTTCGTTGCACTGGGAAACATATGGAAATCCAAAGAAATTAGGTCAAATACAAAAATAAAAATGTTCAGCTCAAATGTTAAGTCGGTCCTATTATATGGCTGTGAAATACACGGAGAACAACAAAATTGGCAATCACGAAGATACAGATTTTCATTAATGGATGCTTACGCAGAATCAAAGGATGGAAATGGCAGTACAAAATCACTGACATAGAATTGTGGAAATGTACCAGGCAAATACCAGTGGATAAAGAGATACAGTGAAGACGATGGCATTGGATAGGACACACACTGCGGAACCCAACTGAACGTATTACACAACAGGCCTTTTTTTGGAATCCCCAGGGGAAAAGAGAAAGAGAAAGATCAATGCTCCACAGGGAGCTAAAAAGGTAGAAGAAGAAAAAAGAGCAGTCTTAACACATGGATGTGAATCATGGTCAAAAGGACTACAGACAAGAAAATCACTCGAGGACGTAGAAATGTGGTTTTACGAAAGAATGTTGATAATACCATGGACAGATAAGAAGAATAATGAAAATGTTCCGAAAGAGAACAAAGCAAAAAGAAAGCTAATTTTCGATATAAGGAAGAAAAAATGATACATTTTTAGCCATGTGATGAGAAGGGAACAGATGGAATATATTGTGACAACTGGGAAAATTGAGGAATGAAGGGATAGAGAAATGCAAAAGAGAAAAGATACCAGACAGCTTAAGAGAATTGCTTCGCAGAAGGTCAACAACATAAATGATAAATAACGGTCGAGATCGGAAGTTGTGGAGAGACATGAACACCTATGCCAGCAGGCATGATACTTGATGATGATGATGATGATGAAACTTGCCAGTTGTCATTGAAAACGTCACATCTTGAGAAGTCATAATCTCTGAAAGATGGGAGCAACATCATAGTTTTTAGATCGCTTTGTTCTTTGAAATACAACCAGCTCTTAATGAAGTCCGATGACGACACAACTAAGTTAACCAATCAAATGTCCTCCTCGTTTCTACATGTTTATTAGTGAATTCTATTACACTGTGTTTTGTACTTGGTTGTTTGTCACTGATACTTTAGTAGAATTGCTCAATTCTGTATTTCCGTGAAATAAAAATGTAGATGCTTCCTTCTATTATACATTAAAAGTGATTAGAAGTGGTTGTATTTTAAAATGAAATATAAATTTTCATGGTTATTGATTGAATATTGCAGCTTCAAAACAAAAAAATCTCCAACGGGTCATTGCTTTGATCTTGATCTTTTTTTTAATTTAGTGCATTAACTCTAACACATCATTCATACATAAACATTGACTTTAGCTAAACATTTTAATTTTTTTTTGTGTGATGTCACAAAACAGAAGCCACTCTCATAGAATATTTTTTTTTTAAAGAATAAGAGGAATGTACAGGGCTCAGATCATCATCAAGGATTAGAAATAAAATGACATTTAGGGTTGAAAGTAAACAACTGTGTGCTACTTATGTCCAGCACAACATTCTACAGCACATAATTGTTTGTGACTTTTTCTTGATCTTCAAACAAAGCAGTAGTTGTGTGTAGCCAGAAAAAAAAAAACAATTTTGTCAGAACAAAACATATTTTGCTGACGAGTTTGGGACCCAGTTTGTCTTACAAATTGAGAAAAAGACAGACCAGATTTCATGATTTGCATGCAATGTGTGAAGAGGGGGGAAATAGGAATACTTAATAACAACCGGAAAAATATAATGTTTGGCGGGATAGAGGAGGACAATAGGAAAAATACCGGATGCTGTGAAGGCGTGGCACGAGGAAAGATAGTGACACTTCTACAGCACACAAGATAGAGTTATAATTAGATATAATTTCAACTATGTAAAATAAAAACAAAATAGTGTAAAGCAGGTAAAGTAACAAAAACACGAGAAAAATTACGACGTTTCGGCAACAGCCTTCATCAGATTAAAAAAAAAAACTATTCTACTATAAACAAATAAATCCAAACACAGAAGCTATACAGTAGCACTGATCTGAAAAATGGCAGAAAGAAACGGTCACCACGAATGACGTAATTGCTTGTCAGTTATTTAGCATGGACAGTGAATGAACCCAGTTTTATGTCAATTTTGTTTCTCAGCAATCTGGTTTATCCACCAGCCTCCTGTATTTATTTATTTTTTTTGCTTTTTCTCACTAGTTTTTCTTCGTTACCAGGCGGTCCTTCTTAGACATGCAAGTGTGTCAATTTCTGTTTGTTTCTAAACTAAAATACTTCACAGTGACAACCCGATCTCAAACATTTACATCTGTGGTGGCCACACTAGCTTTCATATAAAAAAAACTGTTCAATCTCTTCTATCTACATTTTCTTAACATATTTTAGCCAAATGAAGAAAGATATACTTTTAATGCATATATTTTTTCAAGGTGTAATTAATAGTGATAATCTATGAGCTGGAGTAAAATATAATGATTTACATTTACATCTGTGTAATACAAAAACCACACCTCACTGATGTCTTCTAGTCCTTCTACCTGTAACACGCCGGCAAAGTAGTCAGTGGCGTATACGCCTTGTGGTATTTTTTTGGGTAACAAAAATGTTACATACACTTCATTTTTTTTACAGACAGCCCCGTGTCTGACCCACAAAATTCATTAGCACACATCGCTTTTCTAAAAAGTAGTACATTCGGAATGATGTTTTTTTTTTTTTTTTTTGGGGGGGGGAGGGGGGCGGGAGGCGGGACATAATGATAAAGGAATATTTTTGTTGCTTTACCGTTCTATCAGCTCAAAGTAATGCGTGTCAGTTTCTTTTAAAATTTGTATCACATCTGACGTCATAAAATCCAGAGCAAACTTCATTTTGACGATTAACCTAACCGGTGTTTGAGACCTGCTTCCAAGTTCTGATAGTATTTTACTTTATTTCCTATGACCACAACCTTTCTAGGAACAATTCGTCATTCAGACAGACTTTTGAACGAATGGATGAACATACTCAATGAAACTGGAAAAGGCATGAGGGAGCTATACATCAGATATGTCCAACTGAGCAAAGAAGCTATCAGTCATACAGGTCAGAATGGACTATTTCGGACTTTTTCCTAATTTTTTTACCCTTCTCTAACATTATATTCTATTCTACTCTATTTATTATATACTGAGTTATTTTACATCTACGATATGCGGATGACACAGTCATAATACCAGACTGACAATGAACTACAAGAAATGATATACATAATATAGGGAAAGAAATCAGCAAAAAAGGTCGCAGTCTGAGTAGTAAGAATAAATAAGTAATTAATCATTTCGAAGAAAAAAATCATCACCATCGTGTAACATAAAAATAAACAGAATAAATCTGAAAAGAGTGCAGAGCGTCCAATATTTTGACAAAATAATAACATCAGACAGAAGATGCACCACAGAAATAAAAAGCAAAATAGCACAGGCCAAAGTAGCACTTCAGAGAATGAAAAATATTAAATGTAACAAGACTATGTCAACACAAATGACAAGGAGTGTTCATCTGTGTTATATAAAGCCAATTATTTACTAATGAAAGAATCATTGACGGTAGACAAACAAATGCAAAGAGGATTAGATGTCACAGAGATGGAATTTTTGGAATAATACAAGGAAGTCAGATGCCAGATATAAGGATGTTTGCAGGGCTTCCTTGAGGGAATTTTCTATAAGTGAAAGGAACTGGGAAAATTTGCCTGCAGTTCGTAGCACATGGAGAGCAAACATAAAAATTGGCACAGCAACTTTCGAGACAGTGCTGATGTCAAATTCAGAAGACAAAAGGCGCAAGAGAAAGGAGACAAGGCCGGTACAGCGGTACACCTTGCTCGTTCTGTGGATGGATCTGTCCGTCCAGGATTGGCAAATTCAGCCACGAGAGAAGATGTTCAGTAAAGCAGCACCTAGTATGAGACATAATGATTTATCAAACTACTGACTTATCATGATTGCTTGCTACCAACCGTCTGTTAAGACGTCAAATGACATATATACATATCATATCATATTATAACAGCGAAATAGCCGCTCTGGCTATTTCTATTTCTCTAACACTTGATTTGGTACACTCAGGTTCAAGCTTCACGCCTTCTCGTAGACTCAAGATCTGCCGCTGCTGGTACTTTCAAGGTTCAAGCTTCACGCCTTCTCGTGGACTCAAGATCTGCCGCTGCTGGTACTTTCAAGGTTCAGGCTTCACGCCTTCTCGTGGACTCAAGATCTGCCGCTGCTGGTACTTTCAAGGTTCAGGCTTCACGCCTTCTCGTGGACTCAAGATCTGCCGCTGCTGGTACTTTCAAGGTTCAGGCTTCACGCCTTCTCGTGGACTCAAGATCTGCCGCTGCTGGTACTTTCAAGGTTCAGGCTTCACGCCTTCTCGTGGACTCAAGATCTGCCGCTGCTGGTACTTTCAAGGTTCAGGCTTCACGCCTTCTCGTGGACTCAAGATCTGCCGCTGCTGATATTTTCAAGGTTCAGGTTTGTCTGTTGATCGATTTCGCGTTGTGACCCTGTTGCCGACACCTCCCGGCTCGTTCTTCGTAGGACACACCACCCTTTCGACAACAGAAAGGAACAACACCAGGGCTAGTTATAACAGTTTAATAGATAAAACAATTAGTCTATATTACCATGGCACACCGCCAATAACTCACATCTGATATCTATACGCGAAGGACGTCCCTTACAGGCATAAATGTTCATTGACAGTCTCTCTTAATGATACTGGCTCACATTCCACAATTCATACCTATCCCTTGACACTGAGGAAGGTCTCTCTTATAATAACAATGGCTCATAGCCAACGATTCATGCCTAATACCTTGAGACTGATGAAGGGTTCTCTATTATAATAATTGTTCATGGAAAGTCTCTCTAATAATGGCTCATAGCCGACAGCTTACACCTAACATCTTAATTGCTGATGAAGGTTTCTATGAAGTCACAATGGCTCACAGCCAACACATCATACCTGCATCTTGATACTGATGAAGGTTCTCTTGACATGAATAATTGTTCATGGAAAGTCTCTCTAAATAATGGCTCATAGACGACAGGTTATACCTAACATCTTGATATCTAACAACTCGATAAAATTGTGTTTCAATTGTGTGTCAATTGTGTGTCAATTGTGTGTCAATTGTGTTTCTATTGTGTGTCAAATGTGTTTCAATTGTGGTTCAATTGTTTTTCAATTGTGGTTCAATTGTGTATCAATTGTGTTTCTATTGTGTGTCAAATATGTTTCAATTGTGGTTCAATTGTTTTTCAATTGTGGTTCAATTGTTTTTCAATTGTGGTTCAATTGTGTTTCATTCGTTTTGATCATCTTTCGTTATTTCATTTGTTTACGATGAATTATGATATCGTATGACAGGGAACAGTTGGCTGTGTTCACTATCTGTGCGGTTTTGCCTTATGTCTTTTGGCGTGTGCTGAGACTGCTATGATGGGGACTACAGCTATCTTTTTTGTTTGGGAGATGAGATAGTAATTCGGAAGATTTCACTGGCACGGGCGGTTGAGCAATTATGGATTTTAATTCGTTTGTAGTGATACCTGGACCTTCCATAACCAAAGAATTATAACCAAAGGGCTGTTAGTTTAAGGAACCATGGGGGGGGGGGGGTGAAGACAAAATAGTCAAGAAAAGGCTACCGCAACAAAGAGGCAGATGTGTGAATAAAACAAAGATAGAAGGAACATTACAGCTTCTGATATTTAAAAAAAATAGTAAAGTAAAGTACCACCGTCACGCCAAGTGGTGTTAGTGGCCATAAACTTTACAGACCTTCAGCACATGTTTTCTTGAGTAATGTGGTCGGTATTACGCCCGTGCCGCTTTACTTTCCCAGAAAAAAAATCCGGTACCCATTTCAGGCTGGGTGAACCCGGAAACCGTCGGTTGGGATTGAACCCTACCTCTTGTCCTCTGTAGTCCAGTTCAGTAATACACAAAATATATGCACAATCAGTTAAATGAATTAACAGGAAGAAAAGAAGTCAAAGTTTCAGGATATGTGAAATCAAAAGAAGGAAATATGATAATGGGACATGAGAAAATAATGGAAAGATGGACAGCATATATCAGTCAACCCTATAATGATAAAAGCCCAGAGCTAAACAATTGAAACAAAGACACATGACTATCAATAATGCAGAGTGGAGTGAAGGAGACAATTTAACACATGAAAAGAGGCAAAGATCCAGGTTCCAACTATATAACAATCGAAAAGATAAATGCATTAGTAGAGCTGGGAGCACAAGTCTATCTGATATTTATTTATGGCAAGAGGGCGAAGCAAAATGTTACATCTTCTCATTATACCTATATAGTGCAGAAACAGAGACATTAGACAAGAAAACAGAACAGAAAATGGAAGCCTTTGAAATGTGGATTTATAGAAGAATAGGTAGAATTGGAAGGAAAGAAAAGAAAACAAACGATGAAGTTTTTAAACAACTAAAGATGAAAAGAGAACTACTAACCACAAGTAGAACAAGAAAAATGAAATTTTTGGGCATGTGGAAAGACACAAAAACCTTATAAAAGTAATATTGGAAGGGAAAATACAAGATAAAGGAGGCAGAGGCAGAGGCAGACCAAGACTAACATGGACGCGTAACATGAAAAGGTGGACAAGTCAGCCTATGACAATCTGCACCATCAAAGCAAGGGACAGAGTGGAATGGCGCTCCATGGTAGCTAACCTTCGACGCCGAAACGGCACTCAATGATGATGATGATAGAGGAACCTACAAATCGCGGATCTAGGGCGAACGTGACCTACTGACACCAATAACCAAGTTCATTAACTGCTGCTCCAGGCAAATGTAATCATGGTGATACATACCTGGAGAAGCCGATGACCGAGTGCCTGACGTGACTTAACTGTGTGCTAAGCTCAAAGTTGTTTTTTTCTTACATCCCTTGACACTCGCCCATAGAACACAGATAGTCGTCTCCTCACTGCTAAAACTTGGCAATCTGGCGCTCCAAAATTGTGAATTTTCGTATTTATTGGAGTTTATTGCTCCAGTGATGTTTATTTCATTATGTGGTTTATTGTCAAATTGGATTTTTTTAATGACACTTTCTGCTTTACAGCCATTTACAAACACGTAAATCTTCCTTTGTCTAGTGACTGTCATGGAGTTAGTGTTTTGTCAATAAAACAAGGAAAAGAGTTATTAAATGTCATGCAGAGCCAGTCTTAACATGTGGATGTGAATCATGGACAATAGGACAACAGACAAGAAAATTCATGGGGGCTGTAGGAATGTGGTTGTACAGAAAAATGTTGAGAATATCATGGACAGCTAAGAATAATAATAAGAACGTTCTGAAAGGGGCCAAAGAAAAAGAGATCTAATTTTCAAAATGATAAAGAAACAATAATTTTCTTTACACATGTAATGAGAAGGGAACAGGTGGAATATATTGTAACAACTGGAAAAGTTGAGGTTCAAAGAGTGAGTGAAGCAAAGAGAAAATATACCAGACAGCTTAACAGAATGGCTTGGCAGAAATGATAAATAACTATCGAGATCGAGAGTTGTGGAGAGACATGATCGCCTACGCCAGCAGGCATGGTACCTGATGATGTTTTATTAATGTCGCGCTCACTTTCACTTACGTCATCTGTGAAGGGAAGTCTTGGTGGTCTACATGTAAAACGACAACCTCTAGACAGAAAAATCTAAACTCGAATCCAGGAGGTCGGGTTTTTATCTTCAAAACCGGTCTGTGGGTAATCAGATATGATGCCTAGACCTATCGGATAACGGCAGAACAACAGCAGGTTTTGTGAACATGCTGTGCCCATTAAAGAAACATTGCCAGTTGAAAGTTGAAAACTAATTGCAAAAATGACCGATGCTCAAGCAAAAAGTGTTGGAAGCTACCCAAGCCGGAGGCGTATGTGTTGTGCCAAATGGCGCAGATCTCGTGGCTTGTCGTAAAATAGCAACACAACGCGTTCACGCCCACATAATATGTGAACGTTAACAATAAAATCGTGGACGAGTTTAGAGGAAAGAACAAAGTCCATATGTTGCAAACGAAAGTTATATTTCCATTCTTATTTGTCTGCTTCCGGCGTTGGTATCGTCCATCTTTGGTTCTTTAGTTATGGAAGGCCCCGGTATCACTGCAAACGAATTAACATCCATAATTGCTCAACCGCCCGTGCCAGTGGAATCATCCGAATTACTAACTCATCTCCCAAACAAAGAAAGGTAACTGTAGTCCCCCATCATAGCAGTCTCAGCACACGCCAAAAGACATAAGGTGAAACCGCACAGAAAGTTAACACAGTCAACTGTTCACTGCATAATGATATCAGCATTCATCGTAAACAATTAGAATATCGAAACCTGATCAAAACGGGTGAAACACACAGCTCACGGTGTACACAGTACACCTAACTCAGTAGCTCCTGCAACAAGCCGGACTTCTTTTTTGCTTAAATGTCTTAGCTCTCTAGCTTATGATAAGCTGTTATGACTATGTCGTAGTTGTAGTTAGTCGAGGACACCGGCATTACTGCATAAAGATTAAAATTCATAATTGCTCGACCGCCTGTGCCAGTGAACCCATCCGAATTAACATCTCATCTTATTGAAAGATGCAAAGAAAGAAAGACAGCTGCAATCCACATCATAGCATACGACTATGTTCTTTACAACAACGCATCAGCCCTAGGTATGGCATTTTGACGAGGATTTATGCTTTCCCTCTTTGATCCTTAGGCGCTGGGCAAGATTGGTAACACTTTTCAGTCTAATAAAAAGTAAAGAGCCCCCGTCACGCCAAGTGGCGTATGGGTAATATGATGTTAGTGACCATAAATTTTACAGACTTTCAGCACTTGATTTTGAGGTAATGTGGTCGGTATTACGCCCGTGCCACTTTACTTTCCCAGAAAAAAAATCCGGTACCTTTTTTAAGACTGGGTGAACCCGGAAGACGTCGGTTGGGATCGAACCCTACCTCTTGTCCTCTGTAGTCCAGTTCACTAACCACTGTGCTATCGCGGATCCCTACTTTTCAGTCTAGTTACGTGTGTACTACTAGGAGGTTGAGTACGGTTTGAGTTATCTCTCTTGTTTTTTTTAACTTGACACATCCAGTCAGCCCTGTTGTTTGTCGATCTTGACACATGCAGTCAGCACTGTTGTTTGTCGATCTTGACACATGCAGTCAGCACTGTTGTTTGTCGATCTTGACACATGCAGTCAGCACTGTTGTTTGTCGATCTTGAGACATGCAGTCAGCACTGTTGTATGTCGATCATAACACATGCAGTCAGCACTGTTGTTTGTCGATCTTGAAACATGCAGTCAGTACTGTTGTTTGTCGATTTTAACACATGCAGTCAGCCTTGTTATTTGTCGATTTTAACACATGCAGTCAGCCTTGTTATTTGTCGATTTTAACACATGCAGTCAGCCTTGTTATTTGTCGATCTTGACACATGCAGTGAGCCCTGCAGTTTGTCGATCTTGTCACATGAAGTCAAATGTGAGCAAATACCCTCTCTCCGCCCATACGTCTATATACAATTTATATATTTATTAATTGTTATTTTTAATCTTAGTAAATTTGTACTTATATTGTCATGATCCAGGAAGAAACGTGGTACCTCTATTTGATTTTTTTATAAAACCCTTTTCCCTGTTAACTCTGCAGAAAAAGTCAAGAGTGACAATTATAAAAAGTACTTTAAAGGTACAACTTTCTTTTTATCAAGCAAACATTTCCAATACAAAATGATGTTCATTTAGAGATAAAAACGTTGTACCCAGTGGTGAGGTCTACTGACTTAGAATACCTGGTATTGTATCACTTCTAGGAGAGAAAACCGGCTTGTTGCAGGCGCTACTGAGTTAAGTGTTCTATGCATACTGTGCGCTTCATCTGTTTTGATCGTGTTTAGATATTCCGATTGTTTACGATGAATGATGATATCGTATGATGGAGAACAGATGGCTGTGTTCACTTTCTGTGCGGTTTCGTCTTATGTCTTTTGACATGTACTGAGACTGCTACGATGGAGACTACAGCTACCTTTCTTTGTTTGGGAGATGAAATAGTAATTCGGATGATTCCACTGATACGGGCGTTTAAGCAATTATGGATTTTAATTCGTTTGCAGTGATACCGGGGCCTTCCACAACCATAACCATAGGAGAGCAAAGTTCAGATTCCTCCCAGCAGAACTCGGGAATTCAAGAAAGCCACTTCAGCCCACTAGGTTCACCATCTTCATAGGTCTATGAGAGAACGCAAAGATCTTGTAGCATTGATAAAAGCGTACTCAAATTCCACATTCACAGAGAATGCATAAAACATTTAACATGTACACACACTTGAATCGTCTTATATTTTTCAAACAAAAATTAAATAAGGCACGGAACAGACTAGACAAGGAAATATTAATTATATTTTATTAGCTTATGACGTTTGATGCTTTCTGTTTTAAATTCTATTCTATTCATGAAATTAATTTCACTGCAGTCCGAGTATCCCCACATCTGCTCCTTCGCTCGTGTCAATATTTCTCGAAACGTATGCAATCTGATTGTTCCTGTAAATAAATACACTAATGTAGTCTAATTGTTTAAAATAAATAATGTCCCAAACACGGACAAACTATATTGATTTCTTCAACAGGTAATCCCATGATGTAAAATATGGGAGAATTATATCTTTGCCTGTTGTTTCAATACTCTATGACGTCAGGACATTCGGGACTCCAACCATAATCATTTCCATTTTCACTGCGAAGAAATTCCATTAGTGGCTGGAAGTATTCCAACAGAGCATTAGCCGACATCTTGTCCTGTCCAGTGAACATTTTATAGGTCTCAGTCCATGGTCTGGAAGATCCACGTTTCAGCATGTCTCTGTAATTACAAAGTAACTGGTTAAATTTATCGTTTGCTCAATGAGTATACATGGAAAGAATATTTTGAAGACCTGTTAAACATACCAACTACCAATAAGACAACAAAAACCACGCTAGAACTCACAAATACTGAACCCAACATCATGAAAGAGGAAATCAAAGATATAATCAAATATGGACCAAGAAACAAAGCACCGGGGATAGATAACATAGCAATAGAAATAATAGCAACAGCGGGAGAAACAGGAATGCAGTGGCTGCACAGAATATTTAATGCAGCATGGCACCAACAACAAGCCCCAGAAGACTGGCAACAGGCAATCATCATACCAATATGGAAAAAGAAAGGTAGCAAAAGAGACTGCAGTCAATATAGAGGTATATCTCTTCTCAGCCATGTAGGAAAGCTATACGCCGAAATCTTGGAAAAAAAGGCTGAGACCAATAATAGAACTACAGTTAAGCGATTCTCAAATGGGGTTCCGAAAAAAAACAGAGGAAGTACCGACGCACTATTCACACTAAAACAGCTTGCAGAAAAAACGACAGAACACAATCAAAACTTATACATAGCCTTCATTGACCAGGAAAAAGCATTCGACAGAGTAAACAGAGAACAACTGTGGGAGATACTAACAACAGACGGAGTAAGCCAACATCTAATTAACCTTATTAAAAGTCTCTACGTCAACAGCAGCTGCAGAGTCAGAACAGCAGCAGGCTACACAGACCACTTCGAAGTTAGATCAGGTGTAAGACAGGCGTGCGTACTATCCCCCCTACTGTTTATTACATACATGGACCATATATGCAAGCTAGCCAACCCATCAGAGACAGTGGAGATCAACGAGCTTCTATTTGCAGACGATCAGGCACTAATACATGAAACAATAGATGACCTACAAGAACACTTAAACAAACTCAACATCTCAGGCACAAAGTACAACATGAAAATCAACATCAACAAAACAGAAGTCATGAATGTCGCTAAAAATAAACAGGACATCAACATAACTATAGAAGGCAGACAACAAAAACAAGTAGATGAATTCAAATACCTAGGAAGCCTAATGACAAACGATAATTCCCAAACAGCAGAGATAGAATCAAGATGCAACAAAGCTTGTCAAGTCATCGGACAGTTATCACCACTATTGTCTAACAAGGAAATAACTCTGGAGGCAAAACGAGAACTATACAATGCAATCTTCATCCCAACGTTGTGCTACCAATGCCAGACCTGGACCCTAGATGCAAGAACAATAAGAAAAATAACCTCTACTGAGATGAAATGTGTTAGACGAATGACAGGAAACAGTCTGAGAGATAAGATCAGAAATGAAGAACAGAAAAAAGCTAGGAATAGCCCCCGCCATAGAATATATAAAGAAACAACAGATAAAATGGTTTGGCCACGTGACAAGGCAGAAAGAACAAAACACAACACAACGAGCCTTCAACAAACTTTGTGAGAACACCAGACCCAAGGGTCGACCACGAAAAAGATGGGTCGATGGAATATTAGAAGCACTAGGAAACATAACAGCAGCAGAGGCAATCAGAAGAGCAAAAGACCGCAATTTATATCTCCTCTCGACGCTGAAAGGCAGATGAGGAAGGAAAGAGGAAGTAGAGGCAGAAGAAGAATATGAAGAAATGAGTATAACATTTTATTTGCAAAATAAAGAAACCTGGGACACAAATATTCCACTCACGATTTGTAAATGTAAATGACACTTCATCAGAAAAAAAAAGGAATATTTTAAAAATAAAATGATACAATTAACACAAAAGTAAAAAGTGGCTACATATATACATTATGAATCATCATCATCATCATCATCAAGAACCAGGTCTGCTGGCGTAGGTGATCATGTCTCTCCACAACTTTCGATCTCAACAGTTATTTGTCATTTCTGTTGTTGACCTTCTGCCAAACAATTCTCTTAAGCCGTTTGTTATTTTTTTTCTCTTTGCTTCCCTCTATCTCTTCGTCCCTCAATTTTTGCAGTTGTTACAATATATTCCAGCTTTTCTCTTCTCATTACATGGCCAAAAAATGATGATTGTTTCTTCCTAATATTGGAAATTAGCTCTCTTTTTGCTTTGACCTCTTTCAGAACATTTTCATTACTCTTCTTAACTATCCATGGTACTCTCAACATTCTTCTGTAAAGCTACATTTCTACAGATTCCTGTGATTTTCTTGTCTGTTGTCCTATTGTCCATGATTCACAACCATATGTTAAGACTGGCTGTACATAACATTTAAGAACTCTTTTTCTTGTTTCTATTGTTAAAAATGGATTGCATTGTATCTTCCTCATTTTTGGAAAGCTGCTTTTGCCTGAGCCATCCTGCATCTCACCAATTTTGTACATCTTCCGTCTGAGGTTAACAAAGTTCCCAAATATTTAAATTCATTTACCTGTTTTAATATTGTTCCACTTGTCTTTATTTTGCGCTGAGGCGATGTCTTTTTCGTTGTTGTTACCATTACCTCTGTCTTTTTGCTATTAAGGCTGAGTCCTTTATGAATTATGAATACATCATGAATAGGTGTTCTAAATTCCATATTGCATTTTCTAGCATGTGGCAAACGCACTCCATACTGGGGAACGTGCTAAGGAGAGAATCTGATTGCTATTGAGTTGCTCAATCTGCAATGAAGACGATTTCTTAACTAATTTAAGCTTGTCATATAATTAAACCCAGAAGCGCCTGCTCAAAATGGCGCAGGTTCCGGAAGGGTAAGGTGTCCTTTTATGCACAAATGAAAAAAAAAAAAAAAAAAAAAAAAAAAAACCCGAAATTCTTAATCTCTAAATGCACTAAAGATATATCTCTTACCGGAATTTCCGTCCAGCGCTGGCACTGTTGTAGATGTCACATCTATGTATCAGTCCAGTGTGGCCTGCTGCTTCACATAAAGTCTTATGCAACTGGAATTGTATGATACTGCTGATAAAATATCTGTTGAAGAGAGTAGAGCCAAACTAGAGTTAGTTGGGCTAACCTGCGAGTTGTGCATCAAGAGTGTTGGTTTTAGGAGAGTAATATTTTAAAATTATAATATAGTTATATTAGTTAACTGGACTTCCGGTCAATCTGGCGAGATGCGGCAAAAAACTTTTGAGGTTTTGTCTGAAAAGTGATCCTTGTTGCAGTTTCTTCATATTCCAAGTCCGGCTTGCTGCTGGAGATACTGAGTTTAGGGCTCTGTGCACACTGTGAGCTGTGTTTTTTTCCCATCCGAATGGTGTTTCTATAGTCAGATTGCTTACGATGAATGATGTTATCGTATTACGAAGGACAGTTCCGGTGCGTTCACTTTCGATGTGGCTACGCCTTATGTCTTTTGTTGTCTTCTGTGACTGATATGATGGGGACTGCAGCTGCCTTTCGTTGTTTGGATCCTTCAATGAGATGTTAATTCGGATGATTCCATTGGCACGGACGGTTGAGCAATTATGGATTTAAATTCGTTTGCAGTGATGCCTACACCTTCTCCTATCTGAATTTTTGTTCTAGCAGTTTTCTTTTAAAGATATTTTATCAAATCTCGCCATCTGTCTCTGTTCTGTGCAAGCAGCTCTATCTCATTGAGGGAGCCGAATCCTGCTGCTCTTGCCTCTCTCATCAATGTTCTTCTCAGTGTCTCTCTGGGTCTTCCTCTTCTTCTCTTACCTGTTGTTTCCTATATGAGGGCTTGCTTTGCTATTCGGTTATTATATCTTCTCATCACATGTCCAACATATGACCATCATCTTTTCTTTATTACTGAAGATATTAGTGGTTGATTGGAGATTTTTTCTAATTTCCTCGTTAGTTTTGAATTCGTTCCACGCTATACCAAGTATTTTCCTTAGACATTTATTTTCGAATGCGTTCAACTTTGTTTCTATATCTCTTGTTATTTCCAGCTTTCACACGCATACGTAAGGGTTGATAGCACATTTGATTTGAATAGCCTAAGTTTTGTGTTTGTGCTGATTAGTCGCTACACGTGGCTATAGAGTGATTAAATTAGCCAATCATAAGTCAAGGACTGGGCGAGTATTAGTTGACGTCGACAATCGAAAGTTGTTTTTGTCAAGCTGTCACCATAGTTTGTCGGAGTGTAGGTTACGCCCCACCTATAGTTCCCTAATATCAGCTTATCCGGCTTGTTGCAGAAGCTACTGAGTTAGGTACTTTGTGCACACCGTGAGCTGTGCGTTTCATTTTTGTAAATTGTGTTTCTATATTCCGAGTGTTTACGATGAATAATATCGTATGACAGGGAACAGACGGTTTTGTTCACTTTATGTGCGGTTTTGCCTTATGTCTTTTGCCGTGTGCTGAGACTGTTATCATGGGGACTACAGTTACCTTTCTTTGTTGGGAGATGAGATAGTAATTCGTATGATTCCACTGGCACCGGCAGTTGAGCAATAATGCATTTTAATTCGTTTGCGGTGATACCGAAGCCTTCCATAACCATAACACAAAGAGGTGGAGATCGATTGTGTAGAATCGATGTAGAAGCTAGACAGTGATTAAATATTCGGATGAAAGATTGGCACAAGTGAATTTTCTTTCATCTATTGCTGTAAATACGTTAAATGAAATAAACAAGAGAATCTAGCAATGTAGCTATGTTTCCTACAATATTTTTAAACTGTCTATAAATCCATCTGTGATGCTCATCAAGAATTATGTGTTGACTTTATAATTAATTAACAATTCACTTCGAAGCCTGCCACTTGATGTATTGGCGGAAGGCTGATAGAAGAATTATTGAAAGAGACAGAAGCTGCGAGAAGCTAATAATTTGGGTAATTTCCTAGTTTGATCAGATATATTATTTCAGTTTGGAAGAGTGATGTCCCCTAAAATATGTCTACCAAAATACAGTGGTTCTACGCATTCTTGGCGTTGGGGTCATTACGCTGGCATGTGTCACTCACACTGGCGTTTGGGTCAGCGTGGCGTTCGGGTCAGCGTCTGCGTCCAAATCGAGATGTTAATTAATAATTGGCTGAACCCCTATCCTTTCTTATGCTTCTTCTTACTAATTATCCGCCTATATATATAGGCTAGTTTGTCTAATATTTAAAAACCAGCTAAGCAGTTCTGAGTTCACTTAATTAGTTAGGTAATTTGAGGTAATACAGACGTTGCATTGTGTTTCGTAAAGCTATTTCTAGATATTTTTTGTATTTATGTGTGTGTATGTGCATTTTAATTAATAGCCAAAGTTTGACAATCTTCCAACATTGGCAGTAAATTACGGCGATTGGTAATCAACCGCACAATTCCCTTCGATCAGAAGATCATAATTAGGCCGAGTGGCGTCGTTTTTGTCACGCGTTATAATATATTTATAAATATTTAACACTAAAGCTAAACCTAACCCCTGGACCCAACGCCCAATCAACAGATACTCCGAAATGATTACATGCCAGCGTAATGACCCCAACGCCAAGAATGCGTAGAACCACTGTATTTTGGCAGACATATTTTAGGGGACATCAATCTTCCAAACTGAAATAATATATCTGATCAAACTAGGAAATTACCATAATTTGTAATTCCCAGTGATATGGCGAACCCGACAACTTAAATACTGGGCGTGGTAATAGTAACAGGTTGGAATGTAGAGAAATCTCAAGTATTAAACAAGTCAAGACAGTGTCTAGATAGACAGATGTTGTGAGAGATGCAACGATAGCACATTCGATGGCTGTAGCTAATTGGTTCAGTGAGGGAGAACATTTTGAGTCAGACAGAAGAGAGAAAAGAAAAACACAACGCGAATACAAAAAACAAAGAGTCATCATCATCATCAAGTAGCAAGCCTGCTGGCGTAGGTGATCATGGCTCTCTACAACTTTCGATCTCGACAGTTATTTATCATTTCCGTTGTTGATATTCTACCAAGCCGTTCTCTTAAACTATCTGGTATATTTTTTCTTTGCTTCCCTGTATCTCTTTGTCCCTCGATTTTTAAGGTTGTTGCAATATATTCCAGCCGTTCTCTTCTCATTACATGTCCAAAAAATGATGATTATTTCTTCCTAATATTGGAAATTAGGTCTCTTTTTGCTTTGGCCTTTTAAGAACGTTTTCAATACTCTTCTTAGCTGTCCATCGTATTCTCAACATTTTTCTGTAAAACCACATTTCAACAGCGTCCAGTGATTTTCTGTTGTGATATTGTCCATGATTTACATCGATATATTAAGATTGGCTCTACACAACATTTAAGAAATCTTTTTTCTTGTTTCTATTGTCAACAATGCATTGCACAATATCTTCCTCATTATTTGGAAAGCTGCATTAGCCTGAGCCATTCTGCATCTCATCTCTGTTGTACATCTACCATCTGAGGTTAACAATGTTCCCAGATATTTAAATGCATTTACTGTTTTAATATTGTTCTTTATTGTGCACGGAGGTGATAACTTTTTCTTTGTTGTTACCATCACTTCTGTCTTTTTGCTATTAAGGTTGAGTCATTTATTTTGCTTTCTTTCACTATAATGTCTATTATTTCTAAACAAAGAGTATTAAGTGAGAAATTCCATTGGTTCATTCGGCGCTATAACCTAAAATGAGCCTCTTACACAAGTGAGTGCATTAATTAAGCTCATTATGATATATAAAGCCCGTTGGGCGGAACACTTCAAAGAAATTCTTAACCGTCCACTACCTCACAGTTTAATAGATTTTGAAGCTGAAACACCAGCAGCAGAATTAGATGTAAATTTAGATGACTTCACCTTGAGTGAAATAGAAACCACCTTAAAGCTAATGACCAATAACAAGGCTGCTGGAGAGGATAAGTTAACAGCTGAGATCCTCAAGGCAATTGATAGCCATAATTTAATACATCTCCAAAAAATGTTCAACATCATTTGGAAAACAGAGAAGACGCCTCATAAATGGAAAAAAGGAATCATTGTTAAGATCCCAAAAAAGGGCAATCTTAGAGATTGTAACAATTGGAGAGGCGTGACACTTTTGTCAGTTGCCTCAAAATTATTCTGTAAAATCATCCTAAATAGAATAAAGGATTCAATAGATACAGTAATGCGTGAAGAACAGGCTGGGTTTAGAAAAGGGAGAAGCTGTCTTGACCACATTTTCACTCTACGACTTATATTGGAGGAACACATTGAAAAGCAAAAACCTTTTGTACTTAACTTCATCGACTTCAAAAAAGCATTTGATAGTATTCATAGAGATTCTTTGTGGAAAATTCTGAAGCAATATGGCTTACCATCAAAAATCATAAATATTATCAAAGACATGTATGATGGTTACACATGTGCAGTTCGAACAGAGGAAGGACTGAGCGAATGTTTCCCAATAGAAACTGGGGTTAAACAAGGATGTATTTTATCGCCTTGTTATTGGAATTGTTATGGACTTCATAATGAAGAAATGCTGCACTGGTAATAATGGCATCGAATGGATACAAGGAGACCATTTGGAGGACCTGGACTTTGCTGATGACATAGTTCTCATCAGCAATCAGATAAAAACGATGCAGGAAAACACAAATGAACTATCATCAATAGCCAGCAAAATTGGGCTTGAGGTCAATCATGAAAAGACTAAAGTCATGAAAAGTTTAATTCCAACAAGTGACAAAATATACATGGAAAACAAACCAGTAGAAGAGATCGATCACTTCATCTATCTTGGAAGTCACATTGATCGAGAAGGGGATACGAGCAAAGAAATTAGAATCAGACTGGCTAAAGCAGCAATGTCTTTCAGAAGCCTTGAAAAGTTGTGGAAATCAAAACTCATTAGCACAAACACAAAACTTAGGCTATTCAAATCAAATGTACTATCAACCCTTACGTATGCGTGTGAAAGCTGGAAAACAACAAGAGATATAGAAACAAAGTTGAACGCATTCGAAAATAAATGTCTAAGGAAAATACTTGGTATAGAATGGAACGAATTCAAAACAAACGAGGAAATTAGAGAAATCGCCAATCAACCACTAATATCTTCAGTAATAAAGAAAAGACGATGGTCATACGTTGGACATGTGATGAGAAGAGATAATAATCGAATAGCAAAGCAAGCCCTCATATGGGAAACAACAGGTAAAAGAAAAAGAGGAAGACCCAGGGAGACACTGAGAAGAACATTGATGAGAGAGGCAAGAGCAGCAGGAATCGGCTCCCTCAATGAGATAGAACTGCTTGCACAGAACAGAGACAGATGGCGAGATTTGATAAAATATCTTTAAAAGAAAACTGCTAGAACAAAAATTCATATAGGAGAAGGTGTATCTTGGTCTACGCCCTATGGGCCGGTTACGGCTCGAAAGGTCAATAGATAGATAGATAGATGATATATATATATATAGGATGAGTTACACAAATATTTTCCTTGTCATTTCTCTATCTTCACTAGCATGTCATCTTTATTGTTTTTAAGATCAAAACAATTCACCATCATCACTTGTTGGATGGATTCTGTAACGAGCTTGATTTAGACTATTTTATTACTTCAGATACGAGTTATTACATATCTTGCCAATCTTAAGTCTGATATATTGTCAGTTTTCATCATTTTGTTTTTCGCATGTCACTACTGTGTTTATCATTTCTCCGTGACAATATTTATTTGTTTTATTTCAAACAAGTTCCTTAGTTGCATTCTCACTCTTACAGTGCAGCCTTTGCCATAGGCGAAACACATCTCCCCTGTTCATAAACTATCTAAAGTTATTATCTGAAGATAATTATCATTTAACCATCAATAAAAAAAGGTACAGCTTATAATTGATAATCTACTTCAATGAATCAAATTATGTAAACGATATAATAATGCATGTATTAATACGATAAAACGTCCATCCACCTTATGACAGGGAAATCAGCAGCAACATGATACATTTCAGAAATATCGAAGTCATCTTCTGATCGTGCTGCTGGTTCAGAGTAGCCCTCATATTGACATCTGAAGAAATATAAATCACTCTATTTAGGCTCTATTTAACGATTATTTGTAATAGCCCAACTATTGTAACATTTCACTTATTATTATCAACGAGATCAAGGCGAAAAGTAATCATGGAAACATTCAGAACATTTATCTAGACTGAGCCTTGACAAAATATTTCTGAGAAGAGGAAAGTTGGAATACGTGGTTACAACTGGCAAAATAAAAGGAAAGAGAGATCGCGGACGACAAAAAGAGAAAATACTAGATAGTTTGGCGTCATGGCATGGAAAACAGTCAACAACAGAACTGATACAATGCACTGTAGATAGAATGTTCTGGAGGGACATGATCACCTATGCCAACCGGTATGGCACACGATGATGATGAGTCTTGACTAAATATGGAAGGAAAGAAAGAAAATGTTCAAGATTCTGATCTAGGGAACATGCCTGTGACCTTTGCTCTCAAATGGGACCTAAATTACTATGGAAGAAAGATATGAACTGTTTTTACGTTTATTTACAAATGCTGCTCCAATTTCCTTAAGCCTTATTTTATTTAATGGCATGTTTAAATCAGTTCTTCGATTTCTTCTTCTACAGCAACAGGCAGCTTCACCAACATCTAGATCAACGGACTAGAATGTTGAACTGAATCAACAATCATGACCTGGAAGTGATTGAGGTCTGTTCTGGTTCTTCATTGTTTTGTGTTAACTTTAGATGATTCGATACAGACAGTCATCTGGAGCAGAATATGAATTGTTCTTGATTACAATAGAGACAAACACAATATATGTGCTAATGACATACACAAATAGTTTTAATAAACTCATAACATCATCGCGAAAACACAAAGTTCACATAACAATTACAACAGGAACCCACTAACAAAAACAAAAAAAAACAATGATGCCGATGAATTAAAAACTGCAATAGAGGAATTACATTGATGGAACATAATGACAATGAACTTACGGTGTCATGGCGACTACGTGTTGTCGTTTTTATAATTCGGCTCTTGCTGAGATATTTAAATGATTTACGCGACAGTCTAGTTGTGAAATTATGTGTTGCTATTCCCCATTTGGTGTAATGTTTTACTTCTGACTGGAGGTTGGACTGCGCACTTTATCGATATTTAAGTGGATTTATTCTTTCTTTGTGTCGTGTGTTCGCGGTTCGATAGGCAAGCATATGGTTCGACAACAATGGTGTCGATAGTCGGGTGTGTTCAACCGTATGTGAAAAGCCTGCGACGGTGGATGGGGCGGAAGAATTAATTGAAATAATCAACGGTCCAGAAAGCGAAAACAGCAAAGTGTGTGTACACATGAGGCATTTTCAGAACACGAAAGGCGAAATTGGCAGACCACCGTGAAAGAGATTGGAGCCTCATCACGTAACAATCCAAAGAAAGCCATGGAGAGAAATTCTAACTACTGTATTAAGAACGAATTAAAAATAGCTACATGGAATGTTAGGACCTTATACCAACAAGGACAACTAGAAAATCTTATGGTAGAAGCAGAACGACTAAACATAGATATCTTAGGAATATCGGAAACAAGATGGAAGGAAAGTGGATACATACAAGACGATAAATATACATGTATATATTCAGGAAACACAAAAGAACATCAAAGAGGAGTAGGCATTCTAATAAAACGAGAACTACAAAAATATATAAATACTCAATTGGCATATAATGATAGGAATATACTAATAAAAATGAAAGCAAAACCATTCGACATAGCAATATTACAGACATACGCACCTACTCAAGACAATACAGACGAATAAATAGAGGCATACTATGAAGATCTAAACACAGTTATGAAGCAAGTGAAATCATCAGACATCTTGATTATAATGGGTGATATGAACGCTAAAGTAGGAAAAGGTAAATATAAGACCATAATAGGAAATCATGGTCTAGGAAAAAGAAATAACAGAGGAGAAAGATTAATACAATTTTGCGAAGAAAACAGACTGATAATATGCAACACCTTCTTTGAGCAAGAGAAAAGGAAATTATACACATGGAAAAGCCCTGGGGATAAGAAGAGAAATGAAATAGATTACATAATGATAAAAGACAGATTCCGGAACAGCGTCAAGAAAGCCAAAACCTACCCAGGAGCAGATATAAATTCAGACCACAATCCTGTAATGATAAAAATGAAAATCAAATTAAAGAGAAAATAACAAAAACCTAATGCAGCAACACCAATAGATATAACAGCGTTAAACCAGAAAGATGTACAAGAAACTTATACTGTACAAGTAAAGAACACATATCAGAAGCTACTAGAAGAGGGGATTGAGCAGCACAGAAGAGAAAATCCTGAGGAAAAAGTCACAACAAAATGGAAATGCATAAAAAAACAGCATGCAAGAATCCTGCAACACCTTGCCCAAAAAGGAAAGTAGCAAAAATCAAAAATGGATAACAGACAAAATATTAGAAAAAATGGAAGAAAGAAGACAAGCGAAAAACACTGCCAGATACAAGGATATAGACAATGAAATACTGAGAATGTGCAAAAAGGCAAAAGAATACTGGCTCAACCAAAGATGTCTAGAAATCGAAACTATGGAAAGTAAACAAAACCTAAGAGAGATGCACACAGAAATAAAGAGAATGACGAATAAAGACCAAAAAAAACTACAGGAATTGGATGTATTGCAAACAAAGAGGGAAGAATGCTATCAGACAACAAAGATATAATAGATAAATGGCAAGAATATATAACAGAAATATTTCATCACGAAAGGGACAAAAAGCCAGACATAAAATGTACATAGAACTATAAAATCCTGAAATCCGAAGTAGAAAGGGCCATAAAAACAATGAAAAAGGGAAAGGCAGCAGGGCATGACAATATACAGATAGAGATGATACAGGTTCTAGAAGAGTTCGGCGTCAAAGTGATCACAGACATATGCAATGACATATACCGTACAGGATACATACCAAACGATCTAAAAACATAAACTTTCATTGCATTGCCTGAAAAGAATGGTGCAGTTGAATGCAGTGACTTCAGAACAATAAGCCTAATGAGCCAGGTAACACAAATTTTACTAAAAGTTATACAGGGAAGGATTCAGAATAAAATCAATACTGAATTAGAGGAGCAACAATTTGGATTCAAGAAAAACAGTGGGACAAAAGAAGCCATATTCAGCATGAGAACATTGATTGAAAAGTACACAGAAGTAAACAAACCAATATATGCCTGCTTCACAGACTACACCAAAGCTTTCGGTAGAATACACCATAACCAACTTATAGACAGCCTAAAGGATATAAATCTAGACGACGCATACATACGACTAATATGTAAAATTGTACTGGGACAAACAGCAATAATAAGATATAACAAGGAGAACTCTACACCCATGGACATAAAAAGAGGAGTAAGACAAGGATGCATCCTATCACCAAGCTTGTTCAATCTATACACTGAGCAAATCTTTAAAAACATCTCAGAGATACCAGGCCTAAACATTAATGGAAAGATAATCAATAACCTAAGATATGCTGATGATACTGTTCTACTAGCAGAAAATCCTAAAGACCTACAATAATGGCTTAAAGTGATAAACATAACAAGCAAAAAACATGGACTAGAAATGAATATCAAAAAGACTAAAACTATGATCATAAACAAAGAAAATTCTCAAGACCTACAATTAAATATCACAGTTGAGGGAATACATCTGGAGACAGACCAGAGTTACAACTACCTAGGACATACTATAACCAATGATGGAAAATGCAAAACTGAAATAAACAAAAGAATAGGTATGGCAAAAAGTAATTTCAATGCCATGAAATATATCTATCTATCTATCTATCTATTGACCTTTCGAGCCGTAACCGGCCCATAGGGCGTAGACCAAGATACACCTTCTCCTATATGAATTTTTGTTCTAGCAGTTTTCTTTTAAAGATATTTTATTAAATCTCGCCATCTGTCTCTGTTCTGTGCAAGCAGTTCTATCTCATTGAGGGAGCCGATTCCTGCTGCTCTTGCCTCTCTCATCAATGTTCTTCTCAGTGTCTCCCTGGGTCTTCCTCTTTTTCTTTTACCTGTTGTTTCCCATATGAGGGCTTGCTTTGCTATTCGATTATTATCTCTTCTCATCACATGTCCAACGTATGACCATCGTCTTTTCTTTATTACTGAAGATATTAGTGGTTGATTGGCGATTTCTCTAATTTCCTCGTTTGTTTTGAATTCGTTCCATTCTATACCAAGTATTTTCCTTAGACATTTATTTTCGAATGCGTTCAACTTTGTTTCTATATCTCTTGTTGTTTTCCAGCTTTCACACGCATACGTAAGGGTTGATAGTACATTTGATTTGAATAGCCTAAGTTTTGTGTTTGTGCTAATGAGTTTTGATTTCCACAACTTTTCAAGGCTTCTGAAAGACATTGCTGCTTTAGCCAGTCTGATTCTAATTTCTTTGCTCGTATCCCCTTCTCGATCAATGTGACTTCCAAGATAGATAAAGTGATCGATCTCTTCTACTGGTTTGTTTTCCATGTATATTTTGTCACTTGTTGGAATTAAACTTTTCATGACTTTAGTCTTTTCATGATTGACCTCAAGCCCAATTTTGCTGGCTATTGATGATAGTTCATTTGTGTTTTCCTGCATCGTTTTTATCTGACTGCTGATGAGAACTATGTCATCAGCAAAGTCGAGGTCCTCCAAATGGTCTCCTTGTATCCATTCGATGCCTTTATTACCAGTGCAGCATTTCTTCATTATGAAGTCCATAACAATTCCAAATAACAAGGGCGATAAAATACATCCTTGTTTAACCCCAGTTTCTATTGGGAAACATTCGCTCAGTCCTTCCTCTGTTCGAACTGCACATGTGTAACCATCATACATGTCTTTGATAATATTTATGATTTTTGATGGTAAACCATATTGCTTCAGAATTTTCCACAAAGAATCTCTATGAATACCATCAAATGCTTTTTGAAGTCGATGAAGTTAAGTACAAAAGGTTTTTGCTTTTCAATATGTTCCTCCAATATAAGTCGTAGAGTGAAAATGTGGTCAAGACAGCTTCTCCCTTTTCTAAACCCAGCCTGTTCTTCACGCATTACTGTATCTATTGAATCCTTTATTCTATTTAGGATGATTTTACAGAATAACTTTGAGGCAACTGACAAAAGTGTCACGCCTCTCCAGTTGTTACAATCTCTAAGATTGCCCTTTTTTGGGATCTTAACAATGATTCCTTTTTTCCATTTATGAGGCGTCTTCTCTGTTTTCCAAATGATGTTGAACATTTTTGGAGATGTATTAAATTATGGCTATCAATTGCCTTGAGGATCTCAGCTGTTAACTTATCCTCTCCAGCAGCCTTGTTATTGGTCATTAGCTTTAAGGTGGTTTCTATTTCACTCAAGGTGAAGTCATCTAAATTTACATCTAATTCTGCTGCTGGTGTTTCAGCTTCAAAATCTATTAAACTGTGAGGTAGTGGACGGTTAAGAATTTCTTTGAAGTGTTCTGCCCAACGGGCTTTTATGTCTGCGCTTGTTGTTAGCATTAATCCAGATTTGTCTAGAGTTGGTGTTCCAACTCTAGACACATGAAATATATACTAATAACAAAATAAATTTCAACAGGGCTGAAACTAAGAATGGCAAAATGTTACATCTTCTCAATATTCCTGTATGGTGCAGAAACATGGACATTAGACAAGAAAACAGAACAGAAAATTGAAGCCTTTGAAATGTGGATTTATAGAAGAATAGGTAGAATTGATGGAAACAAAAGATAACAACCGATAAAGTTTTAAAACAACTGAAAATAAAAAGAGAACTGCTGAACACAATTAAGACAAGACAAATGAAATTGTTGGGGCATGTTAAAAGACACAACAGCCTACTAAAAGTAATATTGGAAGGAAAAATACAAGGCAAAAGAGACAGAGGCAGACCAAGACTAACATGGACGAGTAACATCAAAAGATGGACAAGTCAATCTATGTCAGCCTGCACCATCAAAGCAAGAAACAGAGTAGAATGACGATCCATGGTAGCCAACCATCGTTGCGGAGAGGGCACACGATGATGATGATGATGATGAATGCCAATGAATTAATAAATGAATTAAATGAACTTGGGGGACCTCGGTAGCCTAGTTGGGAAAACCACCCGACTAGGCCACCGACGTTCGGAAAACCTGTGTTCGATTGCCACTTGAAGCAGTCTGCTTTGTCACTGGAAGCAGTGGTTGGGGGGAAAAATGCTTTCGCGGTCGACCCAGCCGCTGGCAGAAATGGGGACCAGGGTAGTACTCAGGGAAGGTGAGGAATGCCTCCTCGCATCGTGAGTTTCGATGCGTGAAGCGACACTATCCAGAAGTCTCCGAACACATCTCTATAGGCGGGCGAGCACATATGGGTGAAAACTGCAAATATGCCGATTCAAGTCTCGTACTTTACCTTTACCTTTACCTAATGACAGAACAAACCACAGCTGAGACTACATATAGTAACAAATAATGAATGAATTCTTGGAGGATTCGATAAATATATACATATTGTCACCTTCATTGGGAGTGAAACAAAATAGTGAAGATTACAGAAAATATACAAGAGCTGCTAGAGAAGAGATCTGGAGATATGTCTGATTTTTTTTTTTTTTGCGTTCGCCAGCTTTTACCTCTGACAAGGGTCCCTCACCGCAGAGGCAGATAACTACGTCTTCGGAGGTACTTATATTTTTTGCGTCGATGAGTAATTGACGTTTCAAGCGGGATCTCGCTGCTGAGACCAGGGATGATTGCCGTAGAGAGAAATCATAAATAAAAATCCCAACTGGTGCAGTGGGATTTGAACCCACAACCTCTCTGACTCGAGGCCGGCGTCTTGCCTCGAAACTAACCAGTCCCCCCCATATCATATATATGATATGAGATATAAGATATGAAACACAATATATTATGAATGTCTGCTACAGGATAGAAGACCTCTATAAACAAAGGAAGGAGACACGGAGAGATATTCATGGAAATCAGAACAAAAGCAGGTGATTTTAGACCATCCGCACAATAAATAATTACTGTTTGGGAAATACGCTAACGGAACATACCGATATTTAGCAAAGATAAAGTGAAAAATGTAAAGTCATGTATAAAAATAGCCGCGATAGCTCATTCGTTAGTGAACTGGACTACAAAGGACTAGAGGTGGGTTCGATCTTGATCGACGGCTTCCGGGTTCACCCAGCTCTAAATGGGACCGAATGTTTTTCTGGGAAAGTAAAGCGGCACGGGCGTAATATCGACCACATTACCACAAAAATAATGTGCCGAAGATCTGTAAATGTATGGCCACTAACACCATAATCCATATAAGCCACATGACCTGATGGGGACACTTTACTTTTTAAATTAAGTTATTGAGTTATTTGCGGGTCATCATCATTGCACTCCGAACATGTCCATAGGTGCTCAGATCCCCTCCTCAGCAATTCCCTCAGTATCCAGCGACTGACAACTCCAGTTCTATGTTGGTTGATAAGTCTTCTTACACGGCCACCAAGTTTCTCATTTCTGGCTGTGCCCATCTTAACTCCCATTTCCATCATCCGAAGTAGCGACGTTGATCTGTGTTTGTCGAAGTCCTGTGCTCTTCCCACATCTCGGAGTCCATTGATGATGTCCGCCCGATCCATCGGTTGCCCGTCCTCAACGACAGCGCAGCTAGCCAACCTGTCCGTTCTCTCATTTCCCCGTACTCCCGCATGTCCAGGGACATAGACAAAGGTGACCTTACGTATTTTGGATTTCTGCAACGACTCTACCCATTGCATGCATACAAAGCCCGCCTCCACATTTTTTATCATGCACATCGAATCACTCAGTATACATGCGTGGATGTAGTCTTGTGACTCTAACCATTTGAATGCCTTGGTCACTGCCATCACCTCCATTGTCATGCTACTCGTGGTCACGACGTATGCACCACTGTCTTCCTTGGCTATTCTGCCTGCCGAGCGTGCTGTAAATGCCCATGCACTTCTTTCGTGTCGTCTTACTATCCGTCTGTATAGATGACTGCATCTTTCTTATCGGTGTTATCGCAGATGAGACCGTTGACCTCAGCATTAACCACGACCGGGTTCTGTTCCCTACTTTTCCTGTCGAGTGTGACAATACATGAGAAAGTCCCCTTGAATGACGTAGGCACCGGTATCCACTCCTCACCAACGCTGATATTGGTAAGCCCACAGACCTGTTTGATGACATCTGCTCGGCCCACCCATGATTTGCCTCTTTTTAGCCTGGTACCTTTCTCTATGTTGAGCACGTGACTTTTTTTAATGTTGAAAGATACCACAAAGTAATCAGACATAATAATAGAAGGTGAAGAACAAAAACCAGATGAAAAGACCTCAGCAAAAGAAATATCTGAAGACATCAACAGAATGTTTTGATAGTCCAGCTCAGATTATCTAGACTGGAGGGGAGGCTAGTGTTAATGTTTATGTAAGGAGAAGTTTAAAAAAAAGGAAAAAAACGTATGGTTAAAGCTTTACGTAACGGACGGACTACACAAATTTGAACGACGTTTCGGCTCAATAGGCCTTCAGCAAGAACAAACGAACAACACACGCATACAGATATGTAAGTAAACAAAACTAGTCCTACATAGGTAACTAAGAATGAAGTATCCAAAACAAAATAATTAAAAGCTAGTACGAGAAACAAAACTCAAAATGACTTCCCTGTATCGTGGACAGAAGAAGAATGAACGAGCGGCGCAGAAAAAGTCGTGTGTACCAGCCAATGGTAGGGTCACAAACATGTTAAAGGGTACTAAAATATATGGGGGGGGGGGGCATTGTCTAAGTTACCTCAACGTTACTACAACGCTACCAGTAATGTCTTTACATAAATATATATATATATCTATATATATATATATATATATATATATATATATATGTACATATATGGGCGTAGCTGTGTATATATATATATATATATATATATATATATATATATATATATATACTTATATATTTACGGCTACGCCAATATGTATGCGTACGCACAAATGTGAAAATGTGCGTATACATCCTGCATATCCAGAAGTGCCAACACCGACGTCTGCGTGCATACACAAAGGAGAAATAATAGACCAGAGTTATAGCAGGTACTCAAAAGGAGGAAATAGTGCGATGTCTTAGAGTTGGGTTCGCCACGAACATGTGACAAGTAAGGTATCGTGTAGTGCAGATTGAAAGGGCAAATCCTTGCACTAAGGTGAGCAGACCAGACAAAAGAGTTATAGGAGACCACCGAAGTATCGCAGCGTGGTCTAGTAGAGGAGAATTGTGAATGTGTAGCATGTGCATATACTAATGTGCTCATGCATAGACAGAAGAGTAGAATATGCAATAGGGAAGGTGCAGTCGTAGGTAAAATATGTGTACGAGTGTGATACATTCATGCGTCGTGGGGTCAGCGAACCCAATTGGCCTATGAGGCGATTTTCCAAGGTGAACGACTGCGGTCACGAGAGTGCAAAGGACAATACCAGTGATACATATGCCTCTTTTGCCCTTGTGATATGAGGAATTGAAATGGAACGCCAGTATTATGGTGAACATCCCGAAGATTTTCATAAAATCTTTCAGCTAAACGTCTCCCAGACTCACCAATATAGGTCATGTGGCATCATTGGCAAATGATGGCATGAACGATATTGCGGGACACACATGTGAAAATATCCTTGATCTCGAACCATCTGTTATGGAATAAGACAGAGTCGGTGCGGTGCACATACACACAGGTAATACAGTTACGTCCACAGGGGACCGTACCCGTGTTTATGGTCGGTGCGAGCACTTCTGGATATGCAGGCTGTATGCGCACATTTTTACATGTTTTTCATTGTACTTGAATGCGTGTAACCATTTACATACATGTACATATATATATATATATATATATATATATATATATATATATATATATATATATATATATGTTTGTGTAGGTGCGTAGATACATATAGACATTGCCCGTGGCGTTGTAGTCGAGGTAACCTAGACAATGCCACCTCCATATATTTTTAGAACCTTTTAACCTGTTTGTGACTTACCATTAGCTGGTACACACCGCATATTATCCGCCGCTCGTTCATTTTTCTTCTGTCCACGATACAGGGAAACATTTTGATTTGTGTTTCTCGCACTAGCTTTTAATTATTTTGTTTTGGATACTTCATTATTAGTTAGCCATGCAGGACTAGTTTTGTTTACTTACATATCTGTATGTGTATGTTGTTCGTTTGTTTTTGATGAAGGTCTATTGAGCCGAAACGCCGTTCAAATTTGTGTAGTCCATCAATTACGTAAAGTTGGTGAATGCTGATGTCATCCTTGTTTGTTACACATTGTTTCTTATTGGTTTCTTTGAACATTTCTTGAAATGTTTCCTCAGCTTTTCGTGTTATGCTTGCCGCAATCATCAAGGACTATTTTGTGTTTGGATTCTGTGTCATCATTGAAGCTTTTAGTTAGTCTCCATAGTATGGTTGTGTCTGTTTTAGTTAATCTCCATAGTTTGATTGTGTCTGTTTTAGTTAATCTCCATAGTTTGGTTGTGTCTGTTTTAGTTAGTCTCCATAGATTGGTTATGTCTGTTTTAGTTAGTCTCCATAGTTTGGTTGTCTGTTTTAGTTAATCTCCACAGTTTGGTTTTTAATGTTTTAGTTAGTCTCTATAGTTTCGTTGTCTGTTATAGTTAATTTCCATAGTTTGGTTGTGTCTGTTTTAGTCAGTCTCCATAGTTTGGTTGTGTCTGTTTTAGTCAATCTCCATAGTTTGGTTGTGTCTGTTTTAGTTAGTCTCCATAGTTTGGTTGTATCTGCTGTAGTCTCCATAGTTTGGTTGCATCTGTCTTAGTCAGTCTCCATAGTTTGGTTTGTCTGTTTTAGTCAGTCTCCATAGTTTGGTTGTGTCTGTTTTAGTTAGTCTCCATAGTTTGGTTGCATCTGTCTTAGTCAGTCTCCATAGTTTGGTTGTGTCTGTTTTAGTCAGTCTCCATAGTTTGGTTGTGTCTGTTTTAGTCAGTCTCCATAGTTTGGTTGTGTCTGTTTAGTCAGTCTTCATAGTTTGATGGTTTATGATTCCATGTTGAGATTTTAAGTTTACACGTACCAGCTTCTCTGAATTTCCAATTACTTCTTTTCATTCTATCGTTCTCTTGTATTGCAGGTTTTAGTTTTTTCTGTGGTGCGATATTGTTCTTATTATTTCGTGAGTCTGACAAAGCACCATTGAATTCAAGTAGTGTATTGCTTCAGTACATCTTTGGCATGCGTTCTTTACTCCAACCCCACCCCCTCCTCAGCAACCCCCAGGATATTTTGTTTACAACTTAGAGATAATCGGTGTGAAGACCGTGATCTTGTGCTTTATATTTTGTTTCATTGCAGTAGTATATCAAAGTGACGACTCTAGACCACATCAATTTAAAAAAAAAATATTTTTATTTTTTCGTAATTACCCTACATGAGACGAAAATATAAAATAATTATTTTTTATTTTTTGCCATTATCTACTGCTCGTACACAGGTATATACGATTTTAAAAAAAATATAATATTTTTATTTTTCGCTATTATCACCCAATCAGCGAAAATATAAAAAAAAATTATATTTTATTTTTGTGATTATCTACTTAATCGATAAATAGATATATAGATTTATAATAAAATATATAATAAAAAAGTCTATATATTTGCTTATATTGATTTGTTTGAAATATTTTATAATTTAAAATATACCTGTATTTAACAACTGTGAAAAATCTATATAATAATAATATGACAATAATAATAATTCTCAAACATAATCAGTCACTTCGGAAATTCCCGAAATTATTTGTAAGCGATCAATTTAAAATACACTGTTTTAAACTTTCGTCTACTTATGCACCCAATTCATTGTGCAATCTTAATTTATTTTACCTGCGTTTTCATATACAGACACAGTCCTAAAAGTGCAAAACTTCCAACGCTGGTAGTCACTTTACGACCCCTCGGAAATTCCTATTAAAACTTTGTCTTCTGTAATTTTTACTACATAAAAATGCCCGTAGATAAATTTGGTTTAATGAAAGATGACTTTACACATATTTTAGATAATACCGATATTAAAAATAAACTGGTAATGTTGTATTTGAAGATGAAAATGGAATCCAATACCTGTAAAATATGAATGGGATATTGATATTAAATTAAAACCAAGAACATTCTCAAGAAATAGTGGTATGATGAAAATAATTAATTCAGGAAAAATAATAGGAAGTTTAGTTTCACTACCAGCAAGTGAAATAATAGGTGTTCCAGCTTTAATATTAGAAGCTAAGACACAAATTGTATTGCTTCACGTCATAATGCGGAAGCACATTTTGAATTTAATACTGAACATCCATTTAATCTGTAAATTATTAAAAATCCTCCATTTGGTTCTACAATTATAATCGAAGGAAGGATGCGTGGTAAAGTTGCAAAAAATTAAATATTACCAGGAGTAATAATAGAAAGTACTAACAATTCTCAATTTGATTTTACAATTACACTAATTAAAGAAAAAAATAAAAAATATGGAATTAGATTTGTTACACCTGGAATAAAAATAACTCAAGTAGAAAATCCTTCGGGAGGTAGATTTGGATTTTCGATCGATAAATCAATTGGATTAAATCGAATAAAATTCACGATTTCTATTACATTTGTCGTATCAGATTAACAACTCAGCCTGTTAGTGATATTGAAATAAAATACTTATAAAAATGTCTACAACAATTCTACCCCTAAGAAATTATGCTATAATTCTAGATGATTTAGAAAATGTTCAAGATTTTGATAAAGAAGGAAAAAAGGATGGGTTATATTGTGTTAAGTTAAATAAAAATTGTATTTATGTTAGAACAGAAGTATTGAATAATGATGGTATTATAGATAAACCTTTAACATTTGTATATGAGGGGAAAAATATATCCCAATACCCGTAAAATATGATTGGGATATCGATTTTAAAATAACATCCACGTACCTTTTCACAAAGTGGAAAGATAATAACAATAAATAATTTTGGAATATTAATAGGAAATTATGTTTCTCTACCCGAGAGTAACCTAACAGCTAATCAATTTTTAATTTTACAAAATAGAACATATTACCTTGGGACTCTCGAAAAGGAAGCACATTTTGAATTTAAAACCATACCAGGACAACTTACTGATGTTATTAGTAATCCACCTATTGGTTCTACAATTATAATTGAAGGAACAAGTTTTTTTTTATAAACGAAGACAAAGAAATATTACCAGGATTATTAATAGAAAATACTAGCAGTTTAAAGTTGGATTTTAAAATAATAATAATTAAAGAAGAAAACTTAAAATATGGAATCAGATTTATTACATCCGGAATAAAAATAAAACAAGTAGCTGTTAAAACAATTGCATTGAGTCCTATTAAAATTCATGATTTCTATTTTATTTGTCATTTGTCGTATACGATTAACAACTCAAACTGTTAGTGATAATGAAATTAAATACTTATAAAATGCCTGTACATAAATTTGGTTTAATGGATGATGAATCTATAACAACAATTCAACCACTGAGAAACTATGTTACTAATTTAGATGACTTAGAAAATGTTGAAGGATTTGATAGGATTGGTAATAAATATGCTTTGTATTGTTTTAAATTAAATGAACACGGTATTTATGTCAGAACTATGATACCACCCAGTAGTGAATTAGATAATGGTGGATTAGTAGGAAAACCTTTAACGTTTGTATCTACAAATAATTTGTGGATTCCAATACCAGCAAATATGAATGGGATATAGATATTTAATTAAAATATCCTCAAGTCTCAACCAAAGGAGGTGATCATACCATATTAAAAATATTTAATTCTGGTAAAATAATTGGAAGTTTAATTCCTTTATCCTCTCAAGGTCAAGCAGTTTAATGCAAAGAGAAATTGGAAATTATTTCATTAGTTCACGAGCAAACAGAGAAACCCATCTTGAATTTAATACAGAATTTGATGAAGATAAAGTGGTTATTAATGATCCTCCTGTTGGTAGTACAATAATCATTGAAGGTAAAATTATGATTGCACACGAACAGTTTAAAGAAATCTGACCAGGATTACAAATGAAAGTTAAGCATCAACCACCAAGATCTGGTTTATTAGATAATCCTATATTTGATTTAAAATTATATTGGTAAAAGAAGATAGTAAAAAATATGGAATAAAATTTATCACATCCAGATTAGAAGTAACTCAAGTAGAAAATAAAACAATTGAATTAAGTCCTATTAAAATTCATGATTTCTATTATATTAAAAGGATAAGATTTACAACACAACCAGTTAGAGATAACGACATTTTATACCTTTAAAAATGACTGAAGATATTTTACAAATTCAAGAAACCTTAAAATTAGATGAAAGCATGGAACGATATGAATTTCATGAATATAGTCCAGTATCAGGTACAACTAATTTAAATAAATCTGGTGAAATTAGAATAGTTATTGAAACACAAGATCTGTTTACACATCCTAGTGAAAGTTAATCTACATATTGAAGGAATACTTGTAAAAAAAAGATGGTACTTCATTTGCAGATGCAGATAAAATTGCTTTATGTAATAATGGATAATGTATATGTTTTCTAATATAAAATATGTTCTGTCAGGACAAGAAATTGAAAGTGTTAATTATCCAGGACAAGCAACAACAATGTTAGGAACTTTAAAATATTCTGAAAACTACGATTCAATTGCTTTGAATTTTTTATGGGCTAAATATTCTTCAGATAATGCAGATGAAAAAACTAATAATGGATTCTTGGTAAGACATAATATACTTATTGAAGAACCAGAAGCAAAAGGCACGTTTAGTTTTAGAATTCCTTTAAAACATATATTTGGTTTTGCAGAAGATTATAATAAAATAGTTTATGGTTTTAAACATCAACTCACCTTGTATAGAAAATCAGATGACAATGATGCTATTTTTAAAAGTGCAACAACAATAGCAGAAGGTAAAATTATTTTAAATAAATTATCATGGTATATACGACGTTGAACCTACCATAGTACAAAACTAAAATTGTATAAATTATTGAAGATAAATCATCACTGAATGGTGGATATAGAAGTAGACAAAGTGATTATATTTCTGTTCCAGAAACTACAACTTTCTCATGGAAATTATCTACTAAAGCTTCATCAGAGAAACCAAGATGGATTATTGTAGCTTTTCAAACAAAAGGAAATCAGATCAAGATATAAATGCAGCAGCGTCTGATCATGTAGATTTAACAAATATATATGTGACATTAAATTCTAGAAGATATCCAGAAGTAGATTACGATTTATCATTTCCTAATCAAAAGTTTTCAAGAGTTTATGGAGATGCTGCTGATTTTGAATCTAAATTTTTTACGATAAATGATTTAATAGGTAGTTGGGAAGTGTCTCCTAAACAATACAAACATTTATATCCTTTGTTTGTTCTTGATGTAAGCAAACAAAGTGAACGATTAAAATATAGTACTACAGATATTCAAATAAAAGCCACATTTAATAAAAATGTTCCTACAGAAACAGAAGCTTATGCTGTAATTATTTCTGATATCATTTTAAAATTTCAATCAGATGAAAATAAGATGGCTGTTGTTAATAGTTAATTAAAAGGAATACATTCAATCATTTCATATAAACAAGTTTTTATTTTATCTGCTAAAATATACCTTTTATCATCATATGGACTAACGGAATTTTATTTATTTCATTTACAAAAAATTCAACCGTGAAAAAAATAATCAGTCAATTCGGAAATTCCCCGAAATTATTTATATGCGGAAAGCTTGAAATACAGCAACAAAAAATAACTAAAAATGGACTACAAGTGACACAGCTCCAGCTAAAAGTGCAAAACTCCAAACCGTTTTCGTTTTGCACTTTTAATTCTGTACGCCTCTTAATACCTTATCGCTATTACTTGTCAAACCAGTATTCTATAGCTTAATGGGAAAACCGGTTAGTAGGCCATGAGCGCGCTCTCTTCTCAGCAAGGGTCTTAAGTTTGTCCCCCTTCGCCCTTTGAGTGACTCATTCTCTCTCTTACGGGACATTCAGGAGTATCACAGACGACTACGACTCAAACTCTATTACTTTAATCATCCGAACTCTTCCTCTCAACCTCCTCCTACAGACGAATTTGCCCGCTTTTCCTCCCGTAAATCTGACTGGACTCCCCGCTCGGGCGAATCACAGGCTTTGGACCAGTTCATTAACAGTACCTACCGGGATATTAAGGCACTTCGTCCCCATAGGCTTCGACGCTCTAATCTTAGTAGTGAAGAGTACCAAGCCCTCCAGGATCTTCGCCGACGTGATGATATTGTCATCAAGCCGGCAGACAAGGGCGGCTCTGTGGTGGTATGGAGGAAAGACCTTTATATCCGGGAAGGTGATAAACAATTATCAGACTCGACTTTCTACCTCCCCACCCCCGACGACACTACTGTCTCTAATAACGCCGTGGTGCGTCGTACGATCCTCCGTTTCATTCAGGATGGATTACTTCCCACTAGCTCCTCCCGCATGATCCTTCCTGACCACTGCTTGGGCAGACCCTCTTTCTATATGCTGCCTAAAATACATAAACCTGACTCTCCTGGACGTCCTATTGTCTCTTCCATCTCATGTCCTATGTTCTCATTTCTGACTTCCTCGACAGTGTCTTTCAACCCATAGTTATGGGCCTCCCTTCGTATGTCAAAGACACTAACGACGCCCTTAACATCTTTTCTTCTATCACCCTCCTTCCTGATCGTCACTACCGCCTCTTCGTTATGGATGTCTGCTCCCTGTATACTTCTATTCCCCACTCCGACGGCCTTCAAGCTCTTCAGTTTTTCCTGGACCGTAGGATCCAACCCTCCATCGCCACTGGCGTCCTCCTCCGTCTAGCAGAATTAGTCTTGAACCTCAACTCTTTCGAGTTCAATGGCAATTTCTTCACCAGATCAGCGGTGTGGCGATGGGCACTAAAATGGGCCCTAGCTATGCTTGTCTCTTCATGGGTTACCTTGAGCACCAAATCATCCATACCTACCAGGGCCCTCTTCCCCTCATGTATCGTAGGTACATTGATGACTGCATTGGTCTGTCTGACCTTCCAGAAGATGAGATCTCCCGTTTCATCGAATATGTCGGACATTTATACCCCTCTATCCACATCACCTTCCACATCTCCACCTCCTCCGTATCTTTCCTGGACATCCTAGTCTCCTGGGCACCTCTCATCTTCTCACCTCGGTCTTCTACAAGGCCACTGACTCCCATAGTTTCCTCCGCTACGACTCCTCTCATCCTACATCCTGCAAGAACTCTCTTCCCTATTCCCAGCTTCTCAGACTTCGTCGCCTTTGCCAAGACGACGAAGATTTCCTTCACATGCCCACCTTATGCTTGATTTCTTCCGCCGACGTCTCTATCCTGAATCAGCTCTCCTCCCTGCCCTGCGTCGAGTTCTCCACACTTCACGTCAGTCTGCTCTTACCCCCTCTACTCATCCCCCTCTGATAGAGTAGTGCTCGCTCTCACCCATCACCCTCACCACTACGCCGCTATTAGGACCATCCACCGCTACCTCCCTATTCTTCGATCTGACCCTACTACTCGTCTGCTCTTCCCTGACCCACCACTAGTGGCCTTTAGACGTGACCGGAACCTCCGAGACTTTCTTGTCAGGGGCCGTCTTCCTGCTGAACCACTTCAGCCATCGAGGCACTATCCGCTGCAACCGGAGAGTATGTAAAACTTGTGACCACGTTCTCCAGACCGACACTGTCCTCTTCCCTAATGGTCCTTTCGAGATCAGAGAGGGATTCACTTGCACATCGCGGAACATCATTTATGCCATCATCTGTAAGCGATGCAAGTTGACCTACATCGGTCAGTCTGGTCGCAGAATCGGCGATAGGTGCCGTGAACACTTGAATGACATCACCCAAGAAGCGGACACTCCTGTAGCAGCCCACTTTAACTCGATGGGCCATCGAGGTAAGACTGATGTCTTGGTAACTGGCCTAATATCATGCTCCTCTGATCACCACAGTCGGCTCACTCTTGAGCACCGTCTGATCGTTCGTTGGGGCTGCCTCACCCCTCGTGGCATCAATGTATCCCTGTCCTCTGAGGACCCTCCGGCCTCCGACTCCAACCTCCCACCTATGGACCTCTCTTCCTATTTCTCTTCTTGGGTCCTCTACTCGTCCATCCCTGCTTTTCATATCCTCTTTGAGTAACCCCATCTTGCCTTCTTCCTCCTAACCCCCCCCCTCTCCCTACACCTTTTTCTCTTCTGACTATCTTCATGTCCTTTACCTCTTTATCACTATATCACCTCTCCACCTGGACTGTACGTACGATCTCTCTGCCCACCTCTATTGTCCCTCGTCCTTCCTACCACCCCTCTGTTGATCTACTCCTAGCTCACCCTCTCCTCTCTATTAACTTGTAGTCACTACTCATCTATACCTACTATTCCAGTATCCCCCTTATCCTGATGCCCACTTTCATTCCCCCCTTTGTTCTATCATTTCCCTACTTCTTTACCTCCTATGGTTCATACCTCTTGCACACCATCCCATATTGCTCCACTTCTTCCAGACTTTCTCTTTTTCCATTCACTTCTGACCTACCGCCTCTCCCCCTATCCAGTTTTCACATACCTGCTTCTTATCCCTCCTCTCCATACCTCCTCCTCCAATACTTCCCTACCTCCCGATAGACTAACTTCCTCCGGACCACCCCTCTATCGCCCTTCTCATTATACCGGCTTTATTATTCTTCCTCACCGTATCTCTTCCTCCAGTATCCAATCCTTCCTTTCGTTGACCTACCTCTCAACTCGTTCAGTTCGAGGCCATCCATTCTGTAGAGTCCATCTCTCTCACCCACTGCTAGTTTACTACTTTGTCGTGTCATTCAATTTCTTTCTCTTAACCTCTCGCGTGATCTCTCACTTCCATTGTTGAGTGATTTATATGTATTGCTTGTGTGTCCCAGGAGTATCCTCGTCTATGCCCCCTTTCCCCCCCCCCTTTTTGGTTTTCCCGATATTTGATCCTTTTTGCCCTCTTTACTGACCTGTCTTTGTCACGTGTTGCTTTCTATACACGTTCTCTGCGCTTTTAGTCATTTAGTCATTCCGACTGGTTTCAGCACGGATTACAGTTTTCCTGCTCCCTGCTCTGAGCTCAGCTAAGTACAATTTATTATACATTTTTCTCTCTCTTTTTCTATTTTATATATTTTGACGCCCATCATACCTCTCATCATGTAAAATTCATTTCTCTCTTTTCTTATTTTTGCATCCTACTTTCCTCGCCCTCCACTTATCATCTAACATGTAGTAATGTGCTTCACCGCTTGTTGTCGTTGTCCCTGTATTCTGAAGAAGGCCACAGGCCGAAACGTCAGTATTGTGTTGTGTTCTTTATTTGTAAAGCTGTCACCATACCTTGGAGTGTTTAGCACACCCCACCATTGGCTCCTGGCCACCTTTTAAACATGCTTGATTGCACACACAGGTAAAATCGCGAGTCATGTGTTTTTGTAAAGACCTTTATTTGATTAACAGCGAATCTTGTATGATAAATGACAATAGGGAAAAAATGTCAGGTTCTTACAGGGATTCTAAAACTTTTATATTAAAAATGACCAAAAATTATGAAAAAGGTTATTTACTGTCACAATTTTATAAATTAGCACCTACCAAATGATCATATAAATCAGTGATTCTAAAAATTTTTTTTTCAGTTATTCTCAAAAATTATTTTTCACAGATTTTAACAGAACGGTGATTCTCAAATTTATTATGATTAATAGTTCTCAAAAAATCTATAATAAAATGTCTATAGAAGAATTCTCATGGAATGAAAAACATATCAAATAGAAATAATAATCCTCTACTACCGAAAAGTATAAGGGGTTTAATTGTTTGTAAATCTGGTTGTGGAAAAACTAATTTACTATTAAATCTCCTTCTAAAGGATTTCTTAGATTATGACAATCTTCAAGTACATTCTGTATTTGGAAAATCTCTTTTTCAACCAGAATATAAAATAATTAAAACAGGATTTGAATAAAGATTACCAAAAGAAATTTTACATCAATTATTTAAAAATAAAGACTATATTATTGGAAGGGGAGTATCACCTCAAGAAGTTCTACAAAAAGCAAGTAAAAAATATTTTACCAATTCACCAATAAAATGTTGTTTTTATGAAAACGCAAATGAAGTTCCAGATCCAAGAAATCTTAAATCTTCAGATAAAACCTCATGATTTTTGATGATCTTTTATTAGAAAAACAAAACAAATGTGAAGATTATTATGTCAGAGGTAGACATAGTAATGTGGATTGCTTTTATTTAGCACAAATTATTTCAAATTACCAAGACAGACAATAAGAGAAAATGCTAATTTTATTTGTCTATTCAAACAAGATGCAAACAATCTTAATCATATTTATAATGATCACACAAGTACTGATATGCCAATAGAAGAATTCAAAAAATTATGTAAATTTTGTTGGGAACATCCTTTTGGTTTTATTGTCATTGATAACTCTAGTGATATATACAATGGAAAATACAGATATAAATTAGACACATTTTATATACCCTAAAAAATCAAATTGACTTTTAAGAAATGGAAGAACTTTTAAAACAAATTGAAAAAATACAAGACATAAATGGTCAACTCAAATTATTGTCTCTAATAATAAAACTAATTTTTAATACTACATTTAATCCTCCATTAGAATTAGAAACAGATAAACACTACGAGATTGCATTAATTAATTTAGACACATATTATTCCTTCCAAACATTAGTAATGAAAATAATATGTTTAAATATCATGATGGGAAAGATTGGAAAACAGTATTTATACCAGAAGGCGCATATGAAATAAAATCTTTAAATGAAACAATAAATAAAATTATTGGCAATCCGATACAAATTGAACCAAACAGAAATACATTGAAATCTATCATGGATATTAAGCAAAATTAAAAAGTTAGTTTTAAGGAAACAAATACATTTGCAAAACTACTAGGATTTGAATCTAAAGAATATGCAGCAGGCACTCACGAATAAAAAAAACGTTATTAATCTTCTTGAAGTTAATAGTATTTTGATTCATTTAAATATTATAAATGGTAGTGTTGTTAATGGACAAACAAGTCCTGTCATTTATATTTTTTTCCCTAATGTATCTCCAGGATATAAAATTATTGAAAAACCAAGAAACCCAATTTATCTTCCAGTATCTAATAAAACTATAAAAGATTTCTCAAGTAAAGATTACTGATCAAAATAATAAACAATTAAATTTAAGAGGTGAAGAAATTACTTTAACATTTCCTCTTCGGGAAGTTTAACAAGGTTAAATGAGTCTAAATATAACCCTTTAAAAATGGCTATTTATCAAGAAGTAAAATTAAATATTTCTGATAATCAAAAAGAAAAAAATACAACGTGCTATATAAAAATAAAATACCTGTCACTATAAGAATTACAGAAATTGGTGATGATGTTTTAGCATTAACAAAAAGACAAATAAAAATTAGATAAAGCTTTTAAACAAAATAAAGGAGCTGATATTACTTTAAGTGCAAAACAAATTAAATCCAATATGAAAATACAAGGAGGTTTTTTACCCGCTCTGGTAAGTATGGCATTACCATTATTAAAAACATAGTTCCTGTAATTGCTAAATCTCTAAGTATTGGCGCATTAACTGGTTTAGCTTCTACTGGTGTTCAAAAACTTATTGGTAATGGATTATATTTAAAAAGAGGAGGATATATTGGTCAAATTGAATCTGATGGAAAAGGACTTTATCTAGGACAAATAAAAGGTAATGGATTAGAGCCTTTTGGAAATGGATTATATTTAGTAAGAGAAGGAAATATATATGATGGTAGTGGTGTTCTAAGTGACTTAGTTAAAAATATTCCGCTCACTTAATTTAATTCTATAAAAATGGAAATGAAAAATATTTATCCTCAATTACCAACACCACCAGCACCAGAAAAAAAAGATGTTAATAATTACAGAATTCAAAAGATTCTTGATATCCAAAATAGTTCTGAAAAAAGTAAAGATGATAGAAGAAAGACATTGAAAAAAATATTCAAGAAAATTAAATATAATTAATGGAACTGATGGTGTTTTAACAACCACATCAATTGCTGTTGGTGCATCAGGATTAGTTTTATTATCTACAGTAGTTGCAGCACCAATTGTTATAGTAATGGAAGGAGTTTCAATTGGAACAGGATTATTAAGTATTATAGCAAATATGTAAATAAAAAATTATAACATAAAGCAGATAAACATCACAAGATTTTAATCTTATCTGAAGCAAAACTAAATACAATACAAAATCATATTTCTAAAGCACTTGAAGATGGAAAATATCAGAATAAGAATTCAAATGTATTTTAGAAGAAGATAATAAATTTAGAGAAATGAAAGAAGATATTAGAAAACACACACAAATTCATCATCCTAACGAATACGAAAATTTATTAAAGCAAGAAAAAAAGGAGAAATCATTAAACAAATGAAAAGTTTTTTAGAAGAATCCAAAAAATAGAAATTATATAAAATTTAATTTAGCTATAAAATTTATTTATTAAAAATGTCTTTCTTACAAATAACAGATCCAATAAGAAGAAGTGAATTAGTTAACGAATTTCTAAAAACAAAAAGAAATATTCAGATAAATAATCTTAGTGATAGACTTGGTGATATTGAATGAAAAAGGAATTTTCTAAAGTATTTTCTCCTATAATAGAAAGTCAACAGAAAGTAGGTGAAAGTACTGCAAAAGCAATTTCGAATATTCCAAAAATATTATCTATAGAATCACTACCACAAAATCAACAACTAGTAAATTTTTCAAAACAACTTGCAATAGAATTACCAACACTAACATTTGATACTATAGGTCCTACTGCACTAAAGTATTTATTAAATTATTATAACAATGAAAAATTAGGTGATAGTATGTTTGGAATTAGAAATTTTAATGAGAGATTATATGTTGGAAATAAAGAAGTAAAAATTGATGATAATGATATTATTATTGATGGAATAAAATATAATGGAACTCCTGGATTGTGGGAATTATTAACTATGAAATCTCATAAAACTTATACAGTAGAAGATAAAGATAATTATAGGAAAATATCATATTCAACTGATGCAAGATTTTATCCATCATACAATTCTAATGAAAAACCAGTTATTAAAAATAGTATTAAACATAAATTTATAAAATATAAATTGATACATTTCAAGTATACAGTTTCCTCCATCGGAATCTGGTGAATTAAATCTCAATAAATTAGTAGAACGTTATGCTCTATTATTATCAAGTAAAGAATCTGGTAATACAGGAGTAAATGATGAAATGATTTCTATTGTGAATGAACTTAAGGATTATATATCCGAAAATGAATATGAAATAATGATGAGTCAGTCAACAGAATAATTTTTTTCTTTTTAAAAATGCTTATAATAAAAAAGAAAACTAAAAAAAAAGATAATCTAATAAAATAGAAGGTGATGGAATATTTGATAGTTTACTCTCTGCTATTACATCAAATGTAGTAAAAGAAGTTGGTGTAAATTTAGCAAAAACAGCAGCAAATAAATTAGGTGAAAAAGCTATTGATAAAGTTACAGAAAAGATATTTTCTCCCAAAAAAAGAATCATAAAAAAACTAAAGGATTTACTCCACAAGCACGAAAGTTATTAGATGATATTGTTTCCAGAGGAAGAGGAATATGTAGAATTTAAACTAATATTTTGTTTTATAAACACTATTAATGCTTTCAGGATTTAAATCACTTAAAAGTTTTAATTCGTTCAAATCCATTTTATAAAATAATAAAAAAGTCAAATTAGCTGGCCGGCGTGTCATCCTAATAATTTTTTTATTTCAGTTAAATTTTCATAATTTCTCTATATGATAAATTACAGTTTATTAATTTAGAATATTCATTACAAATACTATAAAATCGTATATATTCATTTTTAGTTGATTTACTTCTATTGAATTTCTCTTTGGTAAAAGTAAGAAACTCCTTTTCAATAATGTTTCTTGATTTTTAGTATACTTAATAAATACCCAAGATTATAATAATAACTTTTATTTCTTTTTTCAAGATCATCTGAATAATTTAATATTTATAACAATTTCAATAATTTCATCATCTGAACTTTTTTCATTAAATTTTTTCTACATTAATTATTTCATTTATTCTTTTTTCTAAATCTGGAACTTTCTTTTTCTTAAAAGTATTAGATTTTTTTATATTCTTTATTTAAATTATTTTTTTTTTCAAATTTTTCAACACATTTAATAAATTTATCTAGTTTATCTGTAGAAATATAATTTTTTATTGTATTTACAAAATCACTAAATTTTTCTTCCATTTTTTTATAATATAAAAATTTAAAACTTTGTTTTCTGTAATTCTTTTTTCATAAAAACTACCTATAATTTCTTTGTTATTTAAATCTTTAATTTTATAAGGAAAAGGGTCTGTATAAATAACCTTATCAATAACAAATATTTCTGTTGTCCATTTAGGTGTATAACCTTTTTCAAAAAACTTTTTCTTTTTTGTTATTCTAACTATCTCCAATTGAAAATTTTGGTTTAACAATATTTTTATACTCTTGTGTTCCATATACATTTTTTCTTACTATATCTTCATTAGATTTTTTTACTACCTTCAACAGGAGTCATTTTTATTGATGAATGATATGTGTTATTATAATCATCAACTAAATCATCTAAGATATCATAAATCATCATAATATTTTGTTGTGATATTAGCAGTAAAATATTTAAACATTTTTTCTTTTATAGTTCTATTCTATCTTTCAACTACACTACTTTTTTCTTCATTTTCTGTTGAATAAATAGTTATTTTATTTTCTTTTAAAAAGGATTTCATATTAACATTATAGAATTCTTTCCCTTTGTCAACCCATAATTTTTTACATGATCTACCTTGTTTTATAATTTTATTAAATGCTTCAACAACATTTTCACCACTTTTATTTTTTAAAGGAATCATAAAACCATATTTACTAAAAACATCTAAAACTGTTAATAAATATTTATAACCTTTGTTTCTTTAGAATAAGAAGACATATCAACTAAATCAGCAGCCCATATTTCATCAATTCCACTTACAATAACTCTTCTCTTTCTAAATGTTTTAATAATTAGTTTATGAAGTTCGTCTGCTAATTCATTAGTGAATTTTAAACTTTTATTTTTGATTTCCTTCCTGAGGCTGTTTTTTGAAAATTTCCCATACCTAATGCAATTTTAGTTTTAATAATACTACCTACAATTCCCTTTTCAATTCTTTCTTTTATAGTAGGATTTAAAATATTTAAATCTTGTAACATCTTTTTATCACAAACTTCATTTCTAGTTTTTCTATCTTCATTTTGTAGGTAGCAGATGTCGTGGTTCATTGAAGCTTCATCAACTCTATTAATTGGTTTACTCCATTCTTTAGGAGTAAAATCGGGATTTAATCTTTTTTTTAAATTAGTTCCAGGACCTGTAAAATTATGACCTGGTAAATGTAATTCAATTGGTAGTTTATTAATTATACTATTAAGATTACCTCCTTGTGTTTTAGAACTAATAAATTAATTTTTTATTTTATATTTTCCTTTTAACATATTTCTATTATTTTTAGTTTTAGTTTGTATTAAATTTGAAGCAACTGTTTTCTTTTTACATTTTACACAATAAATTTCTGCCATTTTATAATGATTAAAAATGATTGAAATAGGAAGTATCAGATTACCAAATGAACCACTTTCAAATTTTCAACTTTTAGATGCTGTTAAAAAATTAAAAATACCAAATTTTAGAAGTGTATTTATTAGAACTGAATTACCTAAAAAACCTAGAAAAAAAGAATGTGGAATTATGAATTTAGATGGTGATTTAACTGATAAAACTAAAGGTACTCATTGGTTTGCATGGTATAAAAATGATAAAGAAAAAAGAATATTTTGATAGTTTTGGTATTCAACCTCCATTAGAATTGATTGATTATCTTAGAGAAAAACCGGGTGATATTATATTGATCAAATACAACCTTTTAATACAGTAATTTGTGGACATTTATGTTTACAATTTTTATTAGATATAAATAAACTATATTTTAATAAGTAACTATAAATTGATAAGAAAGGAATATTTTCAGCTATTTCAAATAAACAAGTAGTAGATGGATAAGAATGAGGAAGTGTTTTTTATTTTATCTTCTAAAATATATCTTTTATCATCATAAGGACTAACAGATTTTTATTTATTTCATTTACAAACATTTCATGATTAGTACAATTTAAAGTATACATTTTATTATATTTTATTTGTTTATATGCATTAAATATTGCACCTTTATAATCTTGAAATTTAATTTGTTTTTCTAATGTTCTTCTACCAATTCCTTTGAGTTTCTTTTTTCTTTATTATCAACTAAATAAGAATAAGCTTTACTTCTTAAAAATACTATCTCACTCATTGGTTTTCCATTTAATTCATCTTTAAATTTTCCTATTACTTTTTTTTTTTTTCTGAATATATAGGATGATTTTTGGGATAATCACTTGTATCTAGTTTATCTAATATTTGTTTAAAAACTTCATAGACGTCTTCTGTTGGCATTTTTAAGAAGAAACTATTGTGTACAATTAAAGGAAATCCACAATTGAAATCATGAGAGAATGTATTTAAATCATATACGTTTCTTGTTTGTTTTCCTGAACAATCTATTTTTTTAACATTAGCAATATGGTCTTGTTTTGTAATTATTAAATTAAAAATATTTGGCTTATCTATTCTTGTGTTGATTGAGGAATTATAACCTAATGATGTAATCAAATAATGTAAACAAGAAAATGTTATTTTTGATTTTTGTGAGAATCCAAATGCTTTACCTTTTCTAAGACCATAACCAGCATAGAATCCACGGAAAAAGAATAACCTATAATTATAATCTTTATTTAAAACTTGATATGGAATATATTTTTCTTTATCAGCAGTGTAAAATTTATTAAATATGTCTACCATAATCTTTATATTTCCTTTTGGAATAACTCTATATACTGTAGAAGACTTCATACAATCAATAATTTTAAAATCGGTAGGATATATTTCTTTACAATATTCTAAACACATTTTTAATAAATGCAAATCTTGATTATTTAAATGCCATGAATATTTTATTCCTGATTTAAGTTTATATCTAACACAACTTCCATCTGCTAGAAAGAATCCCTCAATAAAAGCTTTTTTTTCTAGTAGTGATTTAGGCTTAATTGTAAGAATTCTTTTTCATTGGAGTTTTAGTATTTGGTTTATAATCATTGTTAAATAATAAAGTTGTTCCTATGGATATATCTCCAGGTTTAATTATTTCATTATTATCTTTAATTAGTGAATGATCTTCTGTTACATCTACAAATCCTAATGGGGTTGTAATTCTAAAAATATTTTTTTCTGTTTCATGTTTTATAACATATCTTAAATCATCCCATCCTTTGCTTGTCCATACTTTTATTGGAATATCTGATTTATAATAAAATTTTTCTCCTTTTCTTACATATTCAGAATTTGAAGCAATATCTTTTATTTTTAGTATAATTATTTGTTTATTTATCTTACATATTATTGGAGTATCTTCTGTTACTGAATCAAATCCAATTATTTCATTATCAGACCATAATTCATTAATAGTTTCATAATAAAATTCATACATTAATAATTTACTATAATCTAACACACACATTCCTGTATAAATTGGTTTATTAAATTTCATAGATGTTACATTATTCATAACTGCAACTAAATTTTTATTAAATATTATTGCATCTTTAAAATTTGGTTTATTAACATATTTTTTAACTTCTTTTTTATCATCTAGAAGTTTTAAATCAATTCTATTTCTAATATTTTCCATTGTTTTTCCATAAAAAGCATTATTCATTAATTTAAATAAATCTTTTTCAAAATCTGATTTTGCTTCTGTTCTTTTATTAGTATTAAAATCAATATAAGGGTTTAACCAACATTCTTCTTTAAAAGAAATAATTCTATATACTTTTGTAATTTCTAATCCAAGAGATTCATAATACTTTAATAATTTATGATGAATAACATATTTTTCCTTATCTTTAAGGTTTAGAATTAATTTCTCTGCATTTCCAATTGTTTTATTTTCTACTTTCAAATATTGCAGTTGAACATTACTAAGATCATCTATATTTATTTTTAATTTTTCAGGAGCTAATGGAAATTTCCTTGTTTTTATTTGACATTTTGAAGTATATTTTAAATCACATTCAATTATACAACCTCTTCCTTTTGGAATATTTTTATAGTAATTAGATTTTTTTTCCCATTTAAAATCATCTGTTGGTAATTTTTGAGACATTGCATAACCATATAAATTATTTGCATCAAGATAAAGAAGATAAATTAATTTTTTTATTTCTTTCTTTAGAGGATTCACTCCGTTCTTATAATCTTGAATATATTTATTATTTGCTTTAACATATCTTGGTCCTAAAACACCAGAATATCCACCTCTTATTCCTTTTTCAAACATTAATAACATATCAGGATCAGTTAATAATTCTAATTTTACTTTAATAAATTTTAATCCACATTCCCAAGTTAAACCAGGAAGAGAAAACAATAACATGGATCAATATTATGATGTTTTAAATTAAATTCTCTAAACTTTTCAAATGCATCTGCTAAAATTAACACATCTGTTTTTAAATAAATATCGTGATAATCTTGAAGTGTTTTACAATTAAAATGATTCCAAATATTTTGTGCGTGTTCATATTCTTTTTCAGATATATTTTCATCTGTTAAGGTTGAATAAAATTTTTCTATTGGTGGTAGTTTAGTTTCTTTTAATCTTTCAATAGAATCAATATATTCATAAGGATAAATTGCTTTAAATGACTTTTCATGTTTTAATGTTTGTAAATCTTTTTTATTAAAATGTTCTTGTAGTAATTTTAAATCCTCATCCAACATACTTTTTGAAATATTATCTAATGAGTTAGTTAAAAATCTATAACTATCTAAAAATCTTAATTTTGTATAATAATTTCCATATTCAAAAGAAATATATTCTTCTGCTGTTTTTGCTAATACAGTAAGTTTATTATATTTATTTTCATAGTTTAATATTTTCTTCAATCATAAAATGAAAATCATATCTACTTCCATTGTGAAAAAATACTGGAATAATTTTAGAATGTTTACCTTCTTTCGTATTACATGATTGACATGCAGCACCTCTATATTTTCCATTATAATAATTATGTTCTTTTATTTTAGTACTTTCCGCTGAAAATTCTTTTTTACATATATAACAATTATTTGCATTAGTAAAATCTATTTCTTGCTTTAAGAAAGTTTACATTTTGATTTTTTATAATAATTTAATTTCTTACAAATATGATTATAATGTTCTAAAATAGTTTCAACAAAATGTTCTTTTGCATTTTCGCCAGTATAAGTAATATATTCAGATTGTACTAAATTAGAATAATCAGATTTTATATATAAACCATATGAAATAATTTCTTGTTTAAATATTGGTTTGGTATATGGAATATTATAATCTAATTGTATATTATTTTCATTTGGTATATTTTTAGCTTCAAAATCAGCATACATGATTATAGGTAATTTAGAAATAAAATGATGATTTTTAAATTTTAAAATATTATCTTCCTTTGTTGGTAAAACAGTTTTACAAAAATTATGATTAATACATTTTTCTCTATGATTATTTAATGAATTTTCTGTTCTAAATATATTCATACAATTTCTACAAACATGTCCTTTATTTTTATTTTGACATAAGAAAGAATTTAGATCTTTAATTAAACAATAATGTGTATTACCTTTTTCTTCTAAATACAATAAATCAATAATTATTTCCCTATCATTATATGTAGAAGTATAAATAGAGAGTATTTATCTTCTGAATCTTCTAGAGCAAAAACATTAAAACTTAAACTAGGATTTTGTTTTTCAAATTTGGGAATATCATTAATCTTAACAGGATACTCAATTTTATTCATATTAATTTCATCTTCATATTCTTGATATTTTGATACTCTTTCTTTATGATCATTTGCAGGATATAATTTTGATAGAATTGACCATAAGAAACATTTATTATCTTTTGTATTTTTAACATTAATTATATTAGAACTTTTAAATTCAGTAGGAATATAAGATGAAGCTCTAAGACTTTGTGTTTTATAAGTTTTTACAACTGTTTTAATAATTTGATTAAAAACATGACCACTACCTCTTTCTTGAAATTCATCTACCCAGGTCTTAAATTTTTCTCTATTATCATTATAAAATTTATTAAAGTCATTCATTGATCTAAGAATATGAACTTCTCATTGATAATGTGCTTCTATAATATCAAAAGCTAATGGGGTGTTAAATTCAGATGTTATAACTAATTTAATTTTAATCGGTTTATTTATGTTTTCTACTATATCTTTAACTTCACTTTTAATCAGATTGAAATAAGTATTTATATTATTTTCTTGAAAATCATCAATTGTATATTCACTCATAATATCTTTGAAGGATTTTTTTCTGCTCATTTTATTAGGAAACATTTTTAATATATTTTTTTCTTTTATAATTTTTATAATAATTAGGATTATCAATCATAAAATTTTGATATGCTTCTTTATATTTTTTTAAATTTTCTTCATAATGTTTTAATTTATATGGTTTATTACAATCCTTACAACTTGCTCTAACACCATATTTTGCTGTTTTATCTTTTACAAAACAATTAAATGGTTTTAATTCATGACAAATAGAACAACTTTTGTGGTCCATTTTACATGTGTATTTTTTAAATTTATATTATAAAGACGATTTATTTTTATATTGCTGTATTTCAAAATTAGTCGTTTCAAATAATTTCGGGAATTTTCGAAGTGACTGATTATGTTTGAGAATTATTATTATTATCATATTATTATTATATAGATTTTTCACAGTTGTTAAATTACAAAATACTTCAAACAAATCAATATAAGCAAATATTAAGACTTTTTTATTGTATGTTTTATTATAAATCTATATATCTATTTATCGATTAAGTAGATAATCACAAAAATAAAATATAATTTTTTTTATATTTTCGCTGATTGGGGTGGTAATAGCGAAAAAAATAAAAATATTATATTTTTTAAAATCGTATATACCTGTGTACGATCAGTAGATAATCGCAAACAATAAAAAAATAATTATTTTATATTTTCGTCTCATGTAGGGGTAATTACGAAAAAATAAAAATATTATTTTTTTTTTAATTGATGTGGTCTAATGTCGTCACTTTGATATACTACTCATTGCGATGTTTTCGACTACTTTATTTCTTTTATTTGAAAAAGGGTCTAATTTGCTTTTTTGAAATCCAGCTGTGTGCCATATTATGTTCTATTGTGTCTGTGTTGTTTAAGATGTGCAAGATGACTGCTTTTTGATCAATTCCTTCTGGCTGCCAGTTTACACTTTTGGTTGATAACTTGTGGATGTCGTGTGTGGCTATATCATCATCATCATCAAGTGGTTGATCATGTTACTCCACAATTTTCGATCTCGACAGTTATTTAAGATTTTCGTTGTTGACCTTCTGCCTAGCCACCCTACTAAACTGTCTGGAATAATTTCTCTTTGCCTTCCTCTATCTCTGTATCCCTCTACCTGCCATACAAATAAGGGCTTGATTTAGTATTAGAGGCATATCCATGGTAAAGGTTGATTGCAGATATTGATTGAGTCAGAATGGCTTGCTAAATGTTAAGGATAAGGCAAAAGCTAGACCTCTTGAGCTAAAACCGTAAACAAACCGACGGAGATCAAGAGAAAACCATCGTTGTAATTTCTTTGTACAATCATGAATCGCCACAACAAAAGAAATCACAACAACGTTAAGGGGGATTCCAATGGAAAACCCTCGTTCGGTAGGTGACATCATGTGCTACAGGTGATACCCGATCGTCATCAAGCTACTGTAAGCAAAATAAAGATAAAGCAAACTCTAAAGATAGGTACTTGGAATGTGAGAACACTCATGCAGAAGGGTAAACTGGAAAACATCATACACATCGTTTTTGGCAATGTAATGAGAACAGAACAACTGGAATATATTGTGATAACTGGAAAAATTGAGGGACGAAGAGATAGAGAGAAGCAAAGAGAAAAAATACTAGACAACTTAAGAGAATGGCTTAGCAGAAAGTCAACAACAGAAATGATAAATAACTGTGGAGATCTAAAGTTGTGGAGAGACATGATCACCTACGCCAGCAGGCCCGGTACTTGCATTTGTTGATGAGTGATCTAAACATATAAAGCCAAGCATGAAGACACAAATACTTGTTAGCGGGTGTACATTACGAACTTCAGTATTCGTTTAATTCCGTCATTTGTTGAGTGTTTACAACTAGTACTAGCACAAACCAACTCAAAGTTAAATAAGTAGAAAATAACTCACCTCAAAGCCCAATAATCGCTGTTATAAGATGCAGGAGTAATGTTCCCACTGAAACTGACCAGCGCCATTTGTCGATGACGTAGTAGTAGGGAATATGCATAACCTCTTCTAGGGCAATTTTCATCAAAAAATTAAGGTCAAATTCTGAAAAAGAAATGAGAACTATCTAATTCATCCAACTTTTAGTTTTGTTCTTCCCCTATAAATTATGGTTCATATCTATTAACTTTAATGTATGTTTCCCTTTAATATAATCTAAGTGTTCGCCCCTGTATTTCAGTTAGACCCATGATTATACAACGAAGTTACCGCGGTGGATTTCATTTGCCTACCGTCGATTTGTTTGCATTTGACTCAACTAGCCTTTGACAAAATAGCCTCACCCATTCGGCAGTGGGGTTACTTTGTTCTTAACATACGGATGTCAATCATGGACAATGCGACAACAGATCAGTAAAAAAAACTCATTGCTGTTTTTATGACGACTGTTGTTGTTCCACTCAGCAAAGAACGAGAGTAAGATATTGAAATGTGGTGACACTAGAACGCTTCGTCAAGTTTTAAAATTAATAACAATAATTGATTACCTCTGTCTGTGACCACTTCATCAATTTTTGTAATAATAACAATAATTGATTACCTCTGTCTGTGACCACTTCATCAATTTTTGTAATAATAACAATAATTGATTACCTCTGTCTGTGACCACTTCATCAATTTTTGTAATAATAACAATAATTGATTACCTCTGTCTGTGGCCACTTCATCAATTTTTGTAATAATAACAATAATTGATTACCTCTGTCTGTGGCCACTTCATCAATTTTTGTAATAATAACAATAATTGATTACCTCTGTCTGTGGCCACTTCATCAATTTTTGTAATAATAACAATAATTCATTACCTCTGTCTGTGGCCACTTCGTCAATTTTTGTAATAATAACAATAATTGATTACCTCTGTCTGTGGCCACTTCGTCAATTTTTGTAACTTAAAAACCATAAAGAGACAATGGCTGCAATCTCCGACTTGTACAGTCACTGCCAAGAAGGGAAAAAATGACAAACTACCTTCTTATATTGCCTAAACTAATCATGACAAATCACAACTCAACAATAGTAAAAGAAAGTAACAAGAAGTAATTCACTCAGTATGAATAGTATGAAAACAGAAGTAATGGTCATATCGAAGAAACAATCATCACCAGCATGCAGCAACAAAATAAACAGGACAAATTTGAAACAAGTGCAACGCGTCAAATACTTGGGCACAATAATCCATCGAATGGAAGATGCACCACGGAAATAAACAGAATAGCTCAGGACAAAATAGCATTTCAGAAAATGAAAAATATCTTATGCAACAAATCTATGTCAAAAGAAATTAGAAAGAGCGTTCATCGGTGCTATATAGAACCAATTCTGACCTAAGGAAGCGAATCATGGACAGTAGACAAACAAATAAAAAGACGATTAGAGACCACAGAGATGGGATTTCTTAGAAGAATGTTGAAAGTTCTCTGGACAGCTAAAAAGACCAATGAGAAATTTCTCAAAGAGGCCAACACAAAAAGGCAGCTCTTAAAAAAACATGAGAAAGAAACAATCAATTTTGTGGTCACATCATGAGAAGAGGAAAGTTGGAATACTTGGTTACAACTTGCAAAATAAAAGGGAAGAGAGATCGCGGACGACAAAGAGAGAAAATACTGTATAGCTTAGTTTCATGGCATAGAAAACAGTCAACAACAGAACTGATACGATGCACTGTAGATTGAAGATTGTGGAAGGACATGATCGCCTACGCCAACCGTTATGGCACGTGATGATGATCAATAACAATAGTTCATTACCTCTAACTGTGGTCACTTCGTAAATGTTTGTAACTTAATAACAATAGTTCATTACCTCTGTCTGTGGGCACTTCATCAATTAAACACAATCTCTTCAAGTGTTCTGGTGTCTTCACTGACAAAGAAATGGCATCACTAATAGCCTCACGAAAACCTGAAATTAACAGAGGAGATAGAATGTCATATTATAAGCACACTGATTTGCTGTTTTAAAATACAATTCTCTAATGTATTTGGTTATTTGGTTATGGAAGGCCCCGGTAACACTGCAAACGAATTAAAATCCTTAATTGCTCAACCGCCCGTGCCAGCATAATCATCCGAATTAATATCTCATCTCTCAAACAAAGAAAGGCAACTGTAGTCCCCATCGTTGCAGTCTCAGCACACGCCAAAAGACATAAATCGAAACTGTGCAGAAAGTGAACACAGCCAACTGTTCCCTGTCATACAATATCATCATTCATCGTAAACAAATGGAATATCGAAACATGATCAAAATGGATGAAACACACAGCTCACGGTGTGCAGGGTACACTTAACTCAGTAGCTCCTGCAACGAGCCGGTATGTATGTGATGTTTAGTTCGTTCCGAAATTCGTGCCCACAGAGTTTATCAATTATCTCGGAAACTGTTTGATGAATTTATGTAAATATTTTTTGTGAAATCTGATTTTTTTTACCGACCTTAAGATTTTATAACATTTAAGTAAAAGAAAAGTGGTCTGAATTTTGCACAAATCGTTTTTTGTATATAATTTTAGGAAAATACCAAACAGTGTGCTCTAATTATTAGATTGTACTGTAAATTATATTAATTTTCTAACACTCTTAGTGGATTCAGTCTTACAGGTTACGGTTAAGTGAGCGCGAGATGGTGCTAAGATTGTGTGGAGAGCACGTGAAATATGCCTTTTTTAAACGGTGAGTTGATTACAAGAAAAGTGGGTATTGTAAAATCCTAAAAATTAGGGGCACCCAGGAAAATCATATTTTTATATTCCCCAAAGGAGCATAAATCTTTTCTAAATGCATGACAATAGCTACCAAAAATCAGACATAAGGTTGGTGAAAAAATAAGGTTTCATTAAAAAATAATTACAGAAATTCATCAGTTTCTGAGAATATTGTTAAACTCTGTGGGCACGAATATCTGAACGAACTATAGTAGTATCATTTTCTGTCTGTTATTAAAATATATCGAATTTGTAACCCAGTAAGAGTTATGTCCTCTCCTGAAACTAAGTCTGAGGTTCTACTTCTACCTTTCAGCTCCCTGTGGAGCATAGGTCTTCAACAAACACTTTCAGCTCCCTGTGGAACATACGTCTTCAACAAACACTTTCAGCTCCCTGTAGAGCATAGGTATTCAACAAACACTTTCAGCTCCCTGTGGAACATAGGTATTCAACAAACACTTTCAGCTCCCTGTGGAGCATAGGTCTTCAACAAACACTTTCAGCTCCCTGTGGAGCATAGGTCTTCAACAAACACTTTCAGCTCCCTGTGGAACATAGGTCTTTAACAAACACTTTCAGCTCCCTGTTGAGCATAGGTCTTCAACAAACACTTTCCAGGTCGTTCTTTTTTTTTGGCCATTCTTTTAAATTCATTACATGCCTTCCCCATCATCTTCATCTCTGCTTCTATCTGTCTTCTCTGCTTCTATCTGTTTTCTCTAAGAATTCCTTGGTCTTCCACTTTGTCCTTTCCCCTGGGGATTCTGAAAAAGGACCTGTTGTGTAATACTCTCAGTTGACTTCTGCAGTGTGTGTCCTATTCAGCGCCATCGTCTTCGCTGTATCTCTTTATCCACTGGTATTTGACTGGTACATTTCCATAATTCTATGTTAGTGATTTTGTCCTACCATTTTCATCCTTTTATTCGCGTAAGAATCCATTAATGAAAGTTTTCTTTGACTTGTCAATGTTTGTGAAGTCTGAGGTTAGCGATTACAAATAAAAAAAAAAAACAGTCACCAGAGCAGCAAGTCTTCTCTTCGACAGCCATACGTGGATCCAAGAGATTGAGTTGCCCCATAGAGCTTAAGATCAGCAAGAAAAGTATTGCACTATCTTTGAGACTGCGACTACTGATTTGTACTGTGGGTTTAAAGGCACTCCTATTCCCATAAAAGAATTGCCTTCCATATATATATAAGTTAAGTAAAGAACCCCGTCACGCCAAGTGGCGTATAGAGAATATGGTGTTAGTGACCATAATTTGTATAGACCTTCCTCACATGATTTTGGGGAGAATTGGTCGGTATAACGCCCGTGCAGTTCTAATTTCTCAGAAAAAACACGCTACCCATTTAAGGCCTGGTGAACCCGGAAGCTGTTGGTTGGGATCGAACCCTACCTCTTGTCCTTTGTAGTCCCGTTCACTAACCACTGAGCTATCGCGGCTCCCTTTGCCTTCCATGGCTGAGGAATTAATTTGTTAACATTTAAAAGTTTGATTTACACAAATATTGGGGGGGGGGATTGGGGGGGGGGGTGCATCGGTACTCTAATTGGGAAAACCACCCGACAGACGTTCGAACAACCCGTATTCGATTTCCGCTGGAAGCAGTGTGAATAGTACTCGTGATTGGAAAAATAAAATACCCCTGCGGTCGACCAAGCCGCTGGCAGAAATATGTACCAGCGTAGTGCTCTGAGAAGATGAGGAATGCCGCCTGGCATCGTGAGTTTCGATTCTTTGAGATAAATGCGTTGTTTCACTATTACATTGGACCGATGTTATCACTTCATTTTCTCTGTGCTGAGGTAGATCATCATCATCAAGTACCAAGCCTGCTGGTGTAGGTGATCATGTCTCTCCACAACTTTCGATCACGACAGTTATTTATTATTTCTGTTGTTGACCTTCTGTCAAGCCATTCTCTTAATCTGTCTGGTATCTTTTCTCTTTGCTTCCCTCTATCTCTTCGTCCCTCAATTTTCCCAGTTGTTACAATATATTCCAGTTGTTCTCTTCTCATTACATGACCAAAAAAATGATGATTGTTTCTTCCTAATATTGAAAATTAGTTCTTTCTTTGCTTTGACCTCTTTCAGAACGTTTTCATTACTCTTTTTAGCTGTCCATTGTGTTCTCGACATTCTTCTGTAAAACCACATTTCTACAGCCTACGTTGATTTTCTTGTCTGTCGTCTTATTGTCCATGATTCACATCCATATGTTAAGACTACATAACATCTAAGAACTAGTTTTCTTGTTTCTATTGTCAAAAATGGATGCATAGTATCTTCCTCATTTTATGAAAGCTCCTTTTGCCGAGCCATTCTGCATTTCACCTCTGTTGTACGTCTACCATCCGAGGTTAACAATGTTCCCAATATTTAAATTCATTTTCCCTGTTTTAATATTGTTCCACTTATCTTATTGCGCACTGCGGTGATGACTTTTTCTTTGTTGTTACCATTACTTCTGTCATTTTGCTATTAAGGCTGAGTCTTTTAATCATCACATATCATTATCATTATGTGCCATACCGGTTGGCGTAGACGATCATGTCCTTCCACAATCGTCTATCTACAGTGCTTCGTATCAGTAATAATCACATATTGATAGGCCTAAACTCACAATCAGTGGAAATAGTGAAAAGGGAGAACTAGTAGCCAGGTAGATCAGTAAAATATCAGACATCAAAATGCAGAGTGCAATGCATAAGAGACGCTGCGGAATATGTATCAAAATCCTCACTTTGCTTTGATACTGAGAGGCAATAAGAATTAAAAGATGAAATAAAGTCAAGTCAAGGTACGAGACTTGAATGGACTCTTAGCATGCGTATTGTTACCCATATGTGCTTAGCCGCCTATTCTGAAGTGTTCGGAGACTAATGTTTAGAGTCGCCTCAAGTATTGTAACTCACAAGCGAGGCGCCGTTCCTCACCTACCCAGAGTGCCACCCTGGTACACTTTTCTGCCAGTGGCTGGGTCAACCGCAGGGGTCTTTTTGTTCAAACAAGAGTACATTTCACAAACTTCTCCCAACGGGAATTGATTGACGGGTTCTCCGAACGTCTGTAGCTAGTGGAGTGATTTACCCAACTAGGTTACCGAGGCCCCCAATTTTTTACGGTGATACTGAAAGACAATCAAAATGACAACATATAATGTTAATTTCATAAGCTATAAATTAGTGAACTTGATTTTGATGTGTTTTTGTTGTTTTTTTGGCATGATTTCAATGATCACTTCTCTTTACATGTTTTGTAAATGGGATAATATATTTTACATTTTTGACAATAGAAATAAGAAAAGAGTTCTTATAAGTTATGTAGAGACAGTCTTGGAATATGGGGATGTGAATCATGGACAATAGGACAACAAACAAAAATATATGTAGGCTGTAGAAATGTAGTTTTACAGAAGAATGTTGAGAATACCATGGACAGCTAAGAAGAGTAATGAAAATGTTCTGAAAGAGGCCAACGCTAAAAAGAGAGCTAATTTCAATATTAGGAAGAAACAATCATCATTTTTGGGGTCATGTAATGAGAAGAGAACAGCTGGAATATATTGTAACAACTGGGAAAATTGTGGGACGAAGAGAAAGAGGGAAGCAAAGAGAAAAGATACTGGACAGATTAAGAGAATGGCTTGGCCGAAGGTTAACAACACAAATAATAAATAACTGTCGAGATCGAAAGTTGTGAAGAGACATGATCACATACGCCAGCAGGCCTGGTACTTGATGATGATGATGATGAATATAATTTACAGACATTACCTGGATTGGCGGCCTCCTTGTAGATATGAGGTTGTTTTCTGTACGCCATAAACTCATAAATGTGACTCATCTCATAGTGAATATTATCGATGGAAGACTCGCCTACTGACGAGCACGCTCTTAACCTAGAGTCATTAGAGTTTATATGTTAAAGCCATTTACTTTGCAGGTTAAAGTCAAACAAAAAAAGTGCACAGCTTACAAGAAGGGAAGGAAAATTAGAATTGTAATTAATGTTTTTTTTTTTTTGCGTTCGGCAATTTTCACCTCTTACTATGCCCCAACTAAAGTTTGAGTATTAATCCGTTTTTGCTTGGCAGCCATGTGTGCGGGGTTTCCTCGCGGCACAGGCAGATAATTCTGTCTTTGGAGGTACTCACATTTTTTTTTCAGTCCATGAAATTTCTTTCGCAGTGTGTTTTTTTTTTGTGGTCAGGTTCTTAAAGTTTATTAAAAAACGTAAATACTAATGTCAAAATATGAACATCGCATTTTCAATACTTGAATCTCATTGTACGCAACTTGAATCTCATTGTACACAAATTGCATCTAATTATACACAACCTGTATCTCATTGTACACTACTTACATCTCATTCCATACAATTTGCATCTCATTGTACACAACTTGCATCTCATTGTACACAACTTACATCTCTTTATACACAACGTGCATCTCATGGTACACAGCTTGCATCTTAATTCTACACAACTTGCGTCTCATTGTACACAGCTTACATCTCTTTGTACACAACGTGCATCCCATTCTACACAACATACTCTTTGTACACAACGTGCATCTCATTGTACACAACTTACATGTCTTTGTACACAACGTGCATCTCATTGTACACATCTTACATCTCATTGTACACAACTTACATCTCTTTGTACACAAATTGCATCTCATTGTACACAACTTACATCTCTTTGTACACAACGTGCATATCATTGTACACAACGTGCATCTTATAGTACACAACTTACATCTCTTTGTACACAAATTGCATCTCATTGTACACAACTTACATCTCTTTGTACACAACGTGCATCTCATTGTACACAACGTGCATCTTATAGTACACAACTTACATCTCTTTGTACACAACGTTCATCTCATTGTACACAACTTGCATCTCACTGTACACAGCTTACATCTCATTGTACACAGCTTACATTTTATTGTAAACAGCTTACATTTTATTGTACACACCTTGCACCTCATTGTACACAGCTTGAATCTCATTCTACACAACTTACATATCATTGTACACAACTTACACCTCATTATACACAACTTACATCTCGTTGTACACAAATTATATCTCATTGTACACAACATGCATTTCATTGTACATAACTTACATCTCATTCTACACAACTTGCTTCTCTGTGTACACAACTTGCATCTCTGTGTACACAACTTGCATCTCATTCTACACAACTTGCATCTCATTCTACACAACTTGCATCTCTGTGTACACAACTTGCATCTCATTGTACACAACTTGCATAAATTTACATAAGTTTCACATTTCATGATTTATGTCTCAACATTATATAATAGATAGTTGTAAATTATAAACAGATAATGAAAGCACTCAGTCCCAACATTTACATTACATCTCAAGCACAAAATATAAATCTCAACATCTATGTGGCCTCTAATTATCGTCTCATTTGTTTGTCTACTGTTCATGATTCGCTTTCACGGGTCACAATTCTATTGTTACAACTCACAATTTGAGCATATTTCTAGAACATTTTACGAATATCAGGGTTTCTCTGTAGTTGAAGTCTTAAATTGACAATTAGTGATATTATAGGTACTTCTGCAGATGACTCTCAAGACACAAAGAGTTGTAGAAGACGTGTCTTTATAATAATAACAACAATTAGCTATGACATATATTCATAATAATTCAAACCTGAAATCTTCTTGGTCATAAAAGTCATATTCAGCAAAAGAGCAATCAACATTTCTTCCTTTTGGTTTTACTAACATTGACTTTGTCCAAAATATTGGAAACAATTCTTGAAATCCGAGAGAAATGAAAAAGTCTTCTGATAAGCAGTAAATAGTGTCCACTGTGTAATTCTGAGATCAAATTAAATCAAATGAATCAAGTGAATGAAATGGAAACTAAATTAATATTAATTGTCACTTTAAATTTCAACGTTCCCATTTTGCTTTACAGCCTTGTGAGTAAGCGAATTGTTATTTCAGTGGCTCATGAATCGTTCGTATCTTGCTGTCTGCTATTTAATACATTGTATTCTAGATCTACCTTTCTCCCATTTTCTATTTCTTGTAAGTTTTAAGGCTCGGTTGTATGCATACTTCTGGTATCTAGTTCACTAGTAAATAAATTAAAAACAAATCCCCATAACCCTCATTAGTATACAGTTTAAACTGTTACTTGGTTAGCTCCCTTCTCTCTTCCTCTTTTCCTCTCGTCCCCTTTCGGGTGTCGAGGGAGATAACAAAGATCTGGTTATCCCCCTTTCAATTCTTGGAGGTAATAAGTATCGTTTTGTGTGGAAGTTTAGAGGGTCCCAATGTTTGGTTTGACTTGTTCATTGTATGCGTGAATTTCTTTGTCCATTTTACTATCTTTAGAGAATCTTGACTTCCGGTGTGTGACCGTGCTGGCAACACGACGCTTTTTTGTGATGGGAGTAAATTTAAATTATAAATTAATTTCGTTGCTTGTAGTAAAAAGAAACTCAAGTGTTCTTGTGTGTTATTTCGAACGGATGTATTTGTGATTTATTTGTGTATCAACACAAGAAGAGATAGAATACTAAATGAAACCATAAGAAAAATGGTAGGAATAAAACCTTGCCAATAATATATAGAACAACTTAAATGGTTGGGCCACCTGGTCAGAATGAATCCTCACCAATCACCATCAAGGGCGTTCTTCTCGAGAAAGCATGGAAAAAGACCAAGAGAAAGACGTTGAAGACGATGGATAGTGGCAGTGATAGAGACATGTAACAAAATAGGAAAATCACTAATTCAGACAGTTCGAGCAGCACAAGAACGACAAATGATATAACCAAGACACCTTTTCGGTATCAGTGAGGAAGTGAAAAGAGGAAGAGAATCTTGTTATCGGATATTTAAAGTGTGTTACTTGTTTATAACTTGGTGTTCTATAACTATATTTAATGTCTTTTGTTGTCTTCCTATTGATATAACTTCTGTTTTGTTTGTTCAGTATTTATTTTCATCTTATTCATTTTACATACTTTGTTCAAGGACCGCAGATGTTGAAGTTATGTTTCTTCGTAAGCTTTTAGGGCCTAATCGTCAGCAACAAATAGTTCAATTATATTTTCACCATGATTTGGTATTCTGTCATGTTTGGTTTGACTTGTTCATTGTATGTTATGACGTCATGGGACGCACCAAAATGGCAGCTTATTTACATTCGAGCTATGGACTAAGCAATGTTTACTTTAAATACCACGATATATAATATTGCAGCGAGTTGGCAGATTTTTGAAAATGTATTCAGGGGTTTGAACATAAATGTTTGTTCACAGTTCGTTAACCTTCGCTGTAGATAAAGTCGTTAAATTATTGATAGCTTAGTTTGTGACCTTGGTTGCTAAGGACCTAACTTGTGCAAACGGATGGCATTGGCAAGGATCATTTTGAAGCTATGAAGTGAGCTCATTGTGTGTTTAACTCAAAAGCATATGTGCTTTTTAACCAAAGACTTTTTTTGGGACTCAATGAAGATATCCCCGATGGAAGAATAAATTGTACTATTAATCCCATAAATGATTCGCTTCCAGAGGTTTATGATGTAAACAAAGCAGTTTTGTCATTGCAAGTGAATAATGTCCACACCTATAATTGGTCAGGATTGGGTAGCAGCAGCAGCTTTATAGCGAACACAGAAAACATCACAGGATTGTGCTGTTCTGAAACAGCTATGCCATGCTACCCTAGAATTGCCTTTAATGGGATTGCTGTGACCACAAACCACGCTCCATGTGTGTGCCACATAATTACACCACAGAAAGAAATTCTGAATATAACAACATCATGTGCCTTCTGTGATATTAATGACCACAGACCAGGAGCCTCCAGTATGATTGATACAACTGTTGCACCAAGCACTTCATCAGCAAAGCCATATCTATGGAATGTTCATCTGACATTGTTCTTGAATGATGTCCAAGATAATGAGACATCAGAATTGTGTGGCGGCAGCTACAAGAAGGGAGCGGAGAACATCATCAATTGTGTTTTTACTAACTACAGGTCATGTGGCTTCTGTTGGATTGGAAATGATAACTTACCACCCTTGTGTGTCTATATGTTTGGAATTGGAGTCATCAATGATGGCCTAACATCATCAGGTGCTACGACGATCATCGTTTTCGGGAGGACGTAAACTCCCATGGTGTATGGTGGATAGGAGGCGGGAACCATTGAGGGCTATGTCTGAAAAGTGTTCCTTCTTGCAGTTTCCTCATATTCCAAGTCCGGCTTGTTGCAGGAGCTACTGAGTTAAGTGCTCTGTGCACACCGTGAGCTGTGTGTCTCATCCGTTTTGATCCTGCTTCGATATCCCGCTTGTTTGCGATGAATGATGATATCGTATGACGGGGAACAGTTGGCTGTGTTCACTTTCTGCGCGGTTTCGCCTTATGTCTTTTGGCGTGTGCTGAGACTGCTGCGATGGGGACTACAGTTACCTTTCTTTGTTTGGGAGATGAGTTAGTAATTCGGATGATTCCACTGGCACGGGCGATTGAGCAATTATGGATTTTAATTCGTTTTCTGTGAGACCGAGGCCTTCCATAACCAATAACCAATAACCAATTCTGTCATATTTTGCCAAAATAAGTGATAAACAAGAGTGGTGACAACACACAACCTTGTCTTACACCAGATGTTACTGTCAATTGTTTTAATGCTCCTTTGCTCGCTCTAATCACACATCTGTAGTTGTTATATAAGTTCATGAAACATCTAATAAGGTGGTCATATACTCCGTAATAAGCCAATGACTGACATAATATGTATCTATTCACTACATCGAAAGGGAGCCGCGATAGCTCAGTGGTTAGTGAACTGGACTATAAAGGATAAGAGGTAGGGTTCGATCCCAACCGACGGCTTCCGGGTTCACCCAGTCTTTAATGGTTACCGGATTTTTTTCTGGGAAAGTAAAGCGGCACGGGCGTAATACTGACCTCATTACCCCAAAAATCATGTGCCGAAGGTCTGTAAAATTTATGGTCACTAACACCATATTACCTATACGCCACTTGGCGTGACGGGGGTACTTTACTTTTTTACTTTACTACATCGAAAGCTTTCACTTGGTACACAAGTGGTATGCATATATATTCTTTCTATATTCTATGTCCTTCTCTAAAAGCTGCCTGATTGTATATATATATATATATATATATATATATATTGCATCTGTACAGCTTCTATTTTTTTCTAAACCCCATCTTTTTTTTCTGCATCCAACTGTAGCTCTATAACTATTGTTTAGCTATTTTATTAATCGGGAAATAATCCTCACTACACATGAAACAAGTACATAAGTGATCAGATTCTCTATTCAATATATATCCCTCAGCATACAGTAACTAATGACTACAAAGGACAAGAGGCCGGGTCCGACTCTTATTGACGACTCCCGGGTTCACCCAGTTTACCCGACTGGGCTACCGACGTTCGGACAACCCTTGTTTGATTCCCACTGCAAGCAGTGTGAGGTTGGAAAAAAAAAATACACCCGCGTTAGATCCAGTCGCTCGCAGAAATGGGTACCAAGGTATTACTATGGGAAGGTGAGGAATGCTGCTTCGCATCGTGAGTTTCGATGCTTGAAACGACACTATCCAAAAGTCTCCGAATACTTCTGGATAGACGGCCGAGCACATATTGGGGAAAACTCGCATGCTAAGACGTCGATTCATGTCTCGTACTATACCTTGAAGAAGAAAAATGACATTGTTGGAGCATGTTAAAAGACACGACAGCTTAATAATATTAATACTGGAAAGGAAAATACTAAGTAAAAGAGGCAGAGACAGACAAAGACTAACATGGACGAGTAACATCAAAAGATGGACAAGTCAACCTATGACAATCTGCACCATCAAAGCAAGAGGCAGAGTGGAGTGACGCTACATGGTAGCCAACCTTCGATGCGGAGACGGCACTCAATGATAATGATGACTATATCTTTCACACCCTTAAAAGGTACCGAAGGCTTCCGGGTTCACCCAGCCTTAAATGGGTACCGGATTTTTTTCTGGGAAAGTAAAGCGACACGAGCGTAATACTGACCACATAACTAAAAAAATCATGCGCCGAAGTTCTATAAAATTACGGTCACTAACACTATATTCTTTATACGCCACTTGGCGTGACAGGGCTCTTTACACTTAATTTGTGTATACAATAATTGACGATCACAATACTATGAAGGTTTACCACTCATCATTTAGTCCAGCATAGCGTACTTTTCAAACATCACCCTTTTTGACTTGATATTCTTGCATTTTGATGACGGTTGCCATGTTTAACTAGAGTACATTCTGTTATACTTGTCCCGTCTTCCATTTAAAATGCAGCCCAAACCATTGCGTGTCCTTTCTTTACAACAGTCAACTACACTAGTCTCTCTCTCTCTCTCTCTCTCTCTATCTCTCTGCGATCAGGACTCAATCAGAGTAGGATTCCATATTCTCACATGAAGTCAGCTGTCACGTTAAGTGTGTTGATCGCCCCCACAGACAGAACATCACAGTTAGAGTCTGCCAGATCCACTGTGATTGAACACCCGTTAAAACGTTGCACTGTGTTCTGCGCCTGTGGCCCAGTGCATCCGATTTCAGCCAGCATTTTATTCAGGTTAGATTTTCTTAGCCTTTGTCTCCAATCTTCCTTCAAGGCAGCAGATGATCTTTTCTGTAGGGGGATTCTGCCCTTAGATAGTCGGCCCTCCCAGGTTTACGAGCACCAATTGCCCGAGTCACTAGAGGTGACTAACACAGACATGCACACACAAAGTTTGAGATGTGACAAACACAGACATGCACACAGCGATACGAGACACTACACTAGTCTATCTACCTGTTTGTATACACGTACAAGTACCCTGGCCAAAAGAAACTGTGAAGCTAATTTTTTGTCAATCTTGACTTTTTCAAAGAAGTAACCATTTACGATGGACCACGATCAATTCCGTCAATGTGAGCATGCCTCTTGGGTAACAGAGAAAATGTTTATGGATAAAAGACAAGCTCTTGAATTAATCACTAACTTCAACAAAATTGTATAGAAGTCAAGATATTAATAGCTCAAAAATGTTAGACAAGGCAAGCTCCTGATTTGCTTTTCTTGATTTAATCATGTGCTGATCAAATAACTACCCAACGTATAATAGTTGAACAACATTTAGAGCTGCAGTCCCCACTTTATATTGGATTCATAGATTATGAATAGGCTTTTGATAGTTTAGACAAAGGAATGTTTTGGAAGTTGCTGAGTCATGACGGATTCGCTATAAAGTTTATTAACTTTATAAAAACAATGTATGAAGGAATGAAATGTAGTGTGGTGCATGAAGGACAGCTTATAGAAGCATTTGAAACAAGACAGGAGTAAGGCAGGGATGCCTTTTGTCTCCATTTCTCTTTCTACTGGCCATAGATGGGATTATGAAAATAACTCAAAATAACAGAAATCGAATCCTGTGGTCACTGACCAAGCAACTTTATGATTTAGACATTGCTGATGACATAGCTCTCCTATCACACAGCCATCAACAGATGCAGGATAAAATGAGCATACTTGATGAAAGATCAAAACAGCTAGGACTGAAGATTAAGAGAGATAAGACCGACATTAAGAGAAGATCGTTTTTTTTTTAACCAGAGTAGTAAAAAAAAATAAACATAAAGAGACCCCGTTACGCCAAGTGGCATATAGGAAATATGGTGTTAGTGACCATAAATTTTACAGTCCTTTTACACATGTTTTTTGGGGTAGTGTAGTCGGTATTACACCGCTTTACTTTCCCAGAAAAAACCCGGTACCCTTTTAAGGCTGGGTGAACCCGGAAGCCTTCGGTTGTGATCGAACCCTCCTCTTGTTCTTTGTTGTCCAATTCACTAACCACTGAGCTATCGCGGCTTCCTGTAATAAGTAGACAAACACAGTATTACAGAGAGTATTACACAATTCTTTGGAATCCTCAGGGAAAAAGACAAAGAGGAAAACCAAGGAATTCTTAGATAAGAAAGGACGAAAGCAGAGACGAAGAGATGGAGAAGACATGGAATGATCTTAAAAGAATGGTAAGAAACATAACTGCTTGGAAAGTGTTTATTAAATACATATGCTCCACAGGGAGCAGAAACGTAGAAGAAGAAGAAGAGAAGACACACACAGATATGCAGGATATTCGTTATAGTCAAAATTGTTGATCCAAAAATATTGAGGGCTGCGCGATGGGAAATAGACGTTCGAAATAACAAAGAACGAATTTCTCTCTCCTTACAAAAATGTACATGTTAAGGTAACGATGGCCATACCTGTCTTCTCATTTCTCGTTGCACGTTATAGGAAGACCTGCTCGGAAATGGCGTGACTAAATTCTGGGATACTATATGTAGGGAAATAAAAGTTGTTTATTAAACACTGTATGGTAAGAGATAAAAACAACACAAAATATCCTAATGGTTTTTAATGATGTTCTTATATGAACGTGAATCCATTTTTGACAATAGAAACTAGAAAAATAGTTCTTAAATGTAATGTATAGCCAGTTTTAACATATGGATATGAATCATGGACAATAGAACAACTGACGAGAAAATAAATGGATACTGCAGAAATGTTGTTTTACAGAAAAAGTTTGAGAATACCATGGATAGTAAAGAAGAGTAATGGAAACGTTCTGAAAGAGACTAAAGGAAAAAAGAGCTAATTTCAATTTTTAGTGAGAAGCAATCATCATTTTCTGGACATGTATTGAGAAGGTAACAGCTGGCACATATATTGTAACAACTTAAAAAATTGAGGAACGAAGAGATAGATGAAAGCAAAGAGTAAAGATACCAGACAGCTTAAGAGAAGGCTTAGCAGAAGGTCAACATAACAAATGATAAATAACTGTGAAGATCGAAAGTTGTGGAGAGACATGATCACCTACGCCAGCAGGCACTGCACCTGATAATGATGGACAAATGCATAAATTAACAGTTTGTGCCAGACCTGGCACACATAGTGAAAATTACTGATGATCAAGGCAAGTTGGAGAGGTTTCAGGTTGCTGAATTGCCTTCAAAGAAGTAAATGGAGATGTCAATGGTTGTTTTGTTAGTTCAAGATCAGAGATAGGAAGTAAGCAATGTGAGACAATGATGACAAAATAATGGTTTTCGTACAACTGGCAAAGAATACATGTTGACAGTTATGTTGACAAGTTGAAGTACCATAGATCTGACAATTTATTAACACTTTGGATCATTGCTTTTAATGTTGAAATCCCATCATCTTCTTCCTCTTCTTACTACTACTTCTCGCTGCTCACACTCTAGATACCACCACTGCTCACTGCTCACACTCTAGATACCACCACTGCTCGCTGCTCACATTCTAGATACCACCAATGCTCACTGCTCACACTCTAGTTACCACCACTGCTCGCTGCTCACACTCAAGATACCACCACTGCTCACACTCTAGATACCACCACTTCTCGCTGCTCACAGTCTAGATATATTACCACAACTCGCTGCTCACACTCTAGATACCACCACTGCTCACTGCTCACACTCTAGATACCACCACTACTCGATGCTCACACTCCAGATACCATCACAATCCGTTGCTCACATTCTAGATACCACCACTGCTCACATCTTAAGAACAACCACAATATTGTAGTTATATCTGTTTCCATTGGCTATGCCTCTACTTTTACATTACAATTACTACTCCTCGTTTTTTCTTCTTTCATTTCTCATTTGCCTTTTAACGTTAAGGAGAGATAAAATTTGCGGTTTTTTGCTCTTCTGTTTGATTCTCCTGCTGTTATGTTTCATAGTGTTTCTAATATTCCACTGATCCATCTTTTTCGTGGTCGACCCTTGGGTCTGGCGTTCTCGAAACGTTTATTAAAGGCTCGTTGTGTTGTGCTTTGATCACTCTGCCTTGTTACGTGGCGAAACTATTTTATCTGTTTTTTTCTTTATATATTCTATAGCGGGGGTTATTCCTAGCTTTTTTCTCAGTTCTTCATTTCTGATCGTGTCTCTCAGGCTGTTTCCTGTCATTCGTCTAACATATTTAATCTCACTAGAGGTTATTTTACTTGTAGTTCTTGCATCTACGTTTAAAGACTGGCATTGGTAGCACGACGTTGGGATGAAGATTTGAATTTCTATCAGTTTGTCATAATTTCACAATTGTTATTTTACTGAGAGTTTGTCAGTTACAGTTACTTACACTGTTAGTTTGTCATTGTTCTACGTTTACTTACTACTGTCAGTTTGTCATGGTTCTACTTCCTCGTATTTTGCCATAAAATCTACAATTACAATCTTACTTACAGTTTGTAATAGATTTACATTTAGTAACTTTACTGTGTACCGTATCTCATAGTTCAAACATGAATAACTAATTTACTAGTTGTTTTTCTTAGCTCTACACGTTAGGTAGCAACTATTAGCAGTCCGTTATAATTCTTCGAAAGACTAATGTATTATTTAGGAGTCCGTTATAATTCTTCGAAAAACTGATGTATTATTTAGCAATCCGTTATAATTCTTCCAGACTAAAATATTATTTATGTCATTTTTTAATATACGAATATGTCTTTGAAATATTAGTAAACAGCCATGAGGGAAGCTGCGAAGAAAATACTGAAGATTAATGTATATTTCTCTGTTTCTATCTATCTATTGACTTTTCGAGCCGTAGCCAGCCCATAGGGCACAGACCCAGGTACACTTTCTCTTATCTAAATTTTTATTCTAGCAGTTTTCAATCCTTGTAAAGATCTTTTATCAAATCTCGCCATTTGTTTCTGTTCTGTGCAAGCAACTCTATCTCATTGAAACTCTGTCTACTTTATATTTATTTGTTTCTATCTGTCTACTATATATTTATTTGTTTCTATCTGTCTATCTATCTATTGACCTTTCGAGCCGTAACCGGCCCATAATTCGTTCTCTCTTTCTGATATTAAGACTATGTCATCTGTATATCGCAGATTCATTATTTTGTGACCGTTGACTTTAATTTCTTTCTTGTCTACTATTTATCTCATACTATTTTCGCTGTTAAGTGAAAACAAATCCGGCGACAGAACACGTCTTTGTTTGACTCCTTGTTTGATACAATGGAACTGTCCTGTTTCGTTGTTAATTCGCATAGCTGCTGTTTGTTGTCAATACATATTTTTATGGTTCTCAAATCCATGCCATTGATGTTTAATATCTTCAACATATGGATTATTTCCACATGCTTTACTTTGTCAAATGCTTTTGTGTAGTTCATTACGTACGTATATAGATCTTTCTTTACCTCCATAGTTCTT